>JANTOP010002231.1:0-18379 GCA_027564815.1 Symmerus nobilis
TGTTCTCAAGCAATTGCAATTCGCATAGCAATCGATTGGCGTTGGAATTTCTCAGCTAGCCCCCTTAATAAAAAAGTTGATTTTTTCATGAAAAAAAAAGGTAGGTGGAAATCGCGCGTCATTGGGACATTTTTACCTTTGATCGCCGATTGCCGAAAATTTTGTTCGGCGGCAAGAAAATTTTGTTCTATGAAAGTTGCGCAGATTGTTGCTCTACAAAACAAACCTAAAAAATTTGGGAAAAGTTAACCCTTTCATGCCTTCTGGACTGAAAATAGCTTTTTCAGAAAATCGTCTCCAGCGGAGGGGGAGAGGAGAAATTTGTAAGTCTCACAATTTTGTTGGATAGAGATTGAAAATACCTATCGACTGATACTAAATACATGGAGGGCGTTATTATTTTATCTCAAATTTTATAGCTGAAATTATAGATTTCATTACTTTAATTTGATTAGCTTATATGCATTGCATCTTTTTATAATTACCGATTACATTGAATAAAATGAGATTATACAATACAAAATTAATTTTATTTAAATATATAAATTAAAGAAAAGAATAATTGAAGTTAAATTTCAGATAGGCAAAAACTAATCGAATTAATGGCAATTTTGTAAATACACCCAAACCAGAATTTAATCGGTTACGTACATCCAGTCGATTTCTAAATACAAAAGTCGTTTCGGTTATTTAAAAAATTTCAAGTAAACGTTATACCTATAGATTTAGAAAGCGCAAGAAAATGAAATCGTTACGAAGAATTAAATTATGTAAAGGCTTCCTTATTTAGATGGTTTTTTATTATAAAAGTGTGGAAAATAACTTACCGATATTGTAAGTAAATTAATGTGACAAATTTACTTAAACGTAATCCCTGAATCATCGTACAATAATACAGTTAGCGAAGATGAAAAAGAGGTACTTATAATATTGAAGGTTTTTTATCTAGTTTCAAGGATGAATTTGTTCCAAAATAATTTAATTATTCAGAAATATACTATGTACGTTACGTACATACTACACAATATACATATATCATAATTATACGTAATTATATGAGTGCTTATAATGCGCTTCATTAAATCAGTAGGCATTTCAAATAAAATTATCTTCCGCGTATATATGTTTTTTATAATTGATCTAAAAGTTTTTTTTTTTTTGCATTTAATGGAATGAATTTTGTCATCTACTGATGGGGCTTTTAAATTGTTGCAAAACGTTTATCCAAGTGATGATAATTTCTATTAAATTTTTATTAAAGTAAATTTAGAGATTGCGGCAGATATATCACGATCGTTTAATAGAAAATTGATTATATTGTCCCGAAACGTCCTCTCTAAAATTTCGTGATAATTATATTAAAATATATATAATATGTACGAATGCTAAGGATATTTTAATTATCAGAAAAGATAATAAAAATGTTGTCAATTTTTATAAATTATTTTTATTTATCAATTACTTTCGAAATTAAATCATTTCATTCCTGGAAAGAAATGTTTCGATTTTTCGTTTAATATTATTACGAATTCTTCGGGCGTCCTTATTTAATTCTATCAATTTCCCAATTTGTCACTTTACCTAAACAGTCACGATCTCAATGTCAATAATAAATTTGCACCAAATAAATATATTCAGTTAAAAGAAGAGAGGAAAAAAAATCGGTACGAATATGAATAATACAATAATATTACTATTCAGTTAATAAAATAAAAAATGATATGCTCATTTAAACGCCAACAAATCTTCTTAAGTATGTTCTTGAAAATGATTTTTTTTTTGCAAGAATTTAAAATAAATTAATTTTATGCAACAAAAACGGATACAAATTTTTCTGTAGGGTAACCCGTTATATACTACAAATTGTTTTATTAACGTTAAACCCAGGCCAGATTTAAATCTTTCGTATAGTTTTTTAAATTCACGAATACTTTTCTGGTATCCATCTTCAGTTTTCTACCGTTATTCAATTAGGTTTTAGAAAATGATTCTAAGATATTAATAAGACTCCGACTTTTCACTTCATGAGTAATGTGCTTGAAATCATCAACAACTTCACTTATTTATTTTTGCCTCGGTGCTTCAATTTATCGTGGCCGTATCGAAGGTTCCTGTAGGTATTCCTATGTGTAGCGTAGTCTACGCAGTAAAATAGCAGTAACAAAATTCTTATCCAATAAAGTAGAAATAATACTGGTGCCCATATCTAGCTGATCTAGCATATAACAGCGAAGCTCTTGCAGTAAATATACCAGTGAATTGCAGTCTTGTCCAATACGACGCCATCTTCCAATCCAAAATACATGCATATAATCAATACGGGGGGAACGTTGCACAGTGGGTCAGAAACCGATTCTAGCTGGAAAAATGCATATTTTCCAAATTTCGATACCATTTTCTGTTTAAAACATTGTTTAATAAAATTTGAATTGTTTCTGAACGTGCCAGAACGTTCTGAACGTTATTGTTTGAAGCTTGGTTTGAAATGTTTGCAGTAACTACTGCAAACAGAGAGCAATGAGCCTTACAAGGCTGTTGAAATTTATAAGGGATATTCAAAATAATGGTTAATATTAATAGCCGTGTAAGAGTCTGCTGTAACTAAAGCCTGCTCTAATACAATGATCGAAGTGGCAAAAGTCGACTAAGAGCTTAATTTTATGCGACTATTTTTTGTGGCAAATAATTTTATTCGATTTCGCCTCTGGTGCTGCAAATTGAAAAATTAAAATACTCTGATATAATTTCGTATATATTTTTTACACAAATTATTCACAAATATTTATTAAACTTATATAAATTATTCAAAAAATAGATAGATTCTTTTATGTATACATATTGTATGCCTGAGTTCAACGAGAGGTCAGTTTCTGAATAGGAAGCTCTACACTAAGGAATCATCACTATGCTCTTCATCACCCTCAAAGCATGTGGAATCTTCAAGCAAGTTAATAAGATCTTCATTGAAAATGCTTTATGGCATATCGAACCATGGATACAATGACACAAATATCCACTTGACAAAAGTCTGAGAATCGCTGAAAAATGATAAATAAAACTCTCGTTGATACCGGTAATAGATGATGCCTGCCAGATCAGGTTGTTTAAAAAAATCGCCTGGCGGTGTTGCCATCCATCGTGGAGCCAAAACCTGGTTTAGGTAATTCCACTAGTAGCCCAATTTGTTTTCTTAAATTATCATTGTTTTTCTTTCATTGACTATAGTTTTATCGTAGCTGTCTCTTTACTTGCCATTTTTGAATGGTCAGTTGATCGTATCGACTCGTGTAAGGTTGATAATTCTCTGGATTTGGAACACGTAACATAATTATGTCTATATTGTTCATTCATTTAAGAGTTTCTCGACATATACCTCATGTTTGCGTGAATGATTCAGTCAACTTCAAAAATTTTCCCGTCTATCATGGTCAATTGAAAAAAGTGGTTAATGGATACCTCTTGGTTACAAACCTTATCGTTTGTTGGTTTAAATTCCTCAATTTGCTTTTGAACATTTGCAATCTCCTATCTGCTCAATTTGGATGTTTCTTTTTCGAATAGTATTTTCAATGGTCGACCAAACCGAGTTGAAGACGGATATGGGTTATTCTATAGAATATTGTTATCTTTATTCCTTAACATTAAAGGTACAAGACACACAGTAAATAAAAACGAGTCGGTCGGTGATTAGATGCTATTGCCTAAAATAGAAGTAGCCTTGAGAAGTAATACTGTCCTTATCTGGATAGCAAGCTTCTTTTACACTCCTTATAACAATACAACGCGCGCCAACGATCCATATCGCATCAGTCTATGAATGGTTGAATGAAATGACCATCAACATTGACATCAATTGAAACTGATTTTAGAGAGCGTAAAAGTTTTTTAATTTTAATTGCTCTTTTAGGCGACTGTAGTGACAGTTTCAACCATTAGCGCTGCATCTCTAGAATAAGTCGTTGTTTTTTGGGACTTCCCGCCTAGTTTTAAGATATCCTTTTTGGTCGACCAATATTCTGTTCCATTAAGATGTCAACAGGTATCCTAATGGCGATTTGGTCCACATAATTATGGTATCGTTCTACAAATTTGCATACTGTTCTATTGCTCTTATTCCATCTATCACTAAATCTGTTGTTCAAATTCTCTACTGTTTTTTAATGTGCTGATGATCTCCATTTTCACACAATTGAAATTTCTCAAAAACAAGAGAAAACTGCACAATTTTTGCTTTTTATTGTGTCACCAAACTCCAAACCACAAACAGTTCTTTCCGCGATAGTGACATGGTGACTGAACAAATTAAATGAACTTAAAAGTGCCAGTTAGATCTAGATGCAGATAATTCTATATGGAACTGAATTTAGACAACATTTAGAAGCGGAACCAAAATAAATTGGCTTGTATCCGGGTGAATCCTGTAATTGCGGAGCCTTTTTAATTCTAAATTTACAAAAATTGTGAGGAAATCTTACAATGAGTGTATTTTTCTTATAGGAATTATCTAGACAATAGCACCATTCAAAATATTTAATATATTACATACCCGTCTATAGACTATTATTAATCTTAAATTTTAATTGTACACACACTTTACATGATATACGTACGCGCGCGCTAGGTCTACCTTACACGAAATGCTGCGTGTGACAATTTTTGAAATGGTCTTGGGATAATGGATAGGACACGCAATGAGCGTCGCGTAGTTCATGATTTTTTAATAGTTTTCCCTTTCTGATCTACATCTACTTGTTAAAGAATTATAAAACATGAACATACGAAGTGGCAAGTCTCCTAATTGTACGTGAGTTAAACAGCAATGGTACTTATAAAACCCATGTAACAAATATGGTCGCCATAATTTTAAAATTTTTAAATAATACCATCATGAGCTGTTATTATGATTTTCCGTATTCAATGATCAGAAAACCCATAGTCTAAAACTGTGTGTTCGCGATTCAAATAATTTAATACAGATACACATGTACTGTACGGTGTCCGTAAATATTTACTGATCATCATTCCGACCAACATCGTCAGTATATAATTGAAGAAAAATATTTATTTTGTGAAATCGGATAAAATCACACCGATCGGTGCCAACTATCTGATTGGTACGAGGCAATTAGTGAGTTATAGAAAATGTTTCTTGCAGCAAAACGATCGCGTTGGAGAAGAAAAAAAAATTGATTTGGAAAAACAAACAATAATTATTTCATCATATTTCAGCGATTTGTATTGAATTTAATAAATGATATAATCTTCGATCAATTTTAAATAATCGCTCTGAACATTTTGCGGTCAATTGAAATTTATTAGTGTACAAGAGTATTGTGCTTTTTGTACAGTTTCAATTTGAAGTGGTAGATTAAATTCTATAGAATAAAAGAGAGATCATAAGATGATGTTAGATTATTCTTAATAGCTAAAATAATCTTGAAAGTATGTAAGGTAAGTATGTAAGGTATTAAGTTTCACTGAATAGTAGCTTGGGATTCGGAATTATTTTAATAATAAAAATAATTTAATTGATAAATTAATTGATAGAGAATTGCATGTCTCAACAAATTTACGTAGGTATTTTACTGGTAATATAGAAGATGGAATTTGCTTTGTGCAACCTCAATGCACAAGTGTATCAATTCTACAATTATGTGAGATATAAAATGTAGATAAAATTGTGTAGAAGGTTTTTTGTCTTATTCAATTCAGTTGCAATTAAATATATAGTAAATTACATTCAAATAATTATCCGTTTACATATTCACACGGCCAAAGTGGTTCAATGTCTTTCATATTTTGATATTTCAGTTCCTCTCATTAATGTTAACATATTTTTTTGTTGTCAGAACCGTCTATTATTTAGGAGGAAACATCTACACTTTATGATAAACGTTCATGAATATTATGCAATCCACTTACTTGGTCCATTACATAAAATTACATTTATTTATACCGATCAGTGGTTTATGCGGAATGGTAATTGAAATAAAAACGACTTTTTATCTTTGACAAACATTAATGTTTATTATTATTTTTCTTTATTTATCCAAACGCATTCATTATGATAAATATCTAATGACTAACTGCTATACTTTAGATTATAGTTAAGAAAATGAATGGATCAAAGTTCCATAAAAGATTTGGTTTTCATACAAACTTGTATTGTTAACCGCACAAATCTTAAGAAATTTGTATGAATATCACTTGTTCAAGTATATGAGGAGGTCATTGTCTTATTTGTATATGATTTTTTGTTAAGTAAATTTAATATTTGAAATAATCATTCGAAACTTTCTTCATTATTTGCCTTTGTATAGATAGTTATCTACTTGTGAAAAACGCATAAAATCTCATATTTTATGCAAAAACAAAGGTGTTATTAACGATGATGGTTATGGTAAAACAACGGTGTTTGTCACTCGTAAAATCTTAAAGATTTTACTTAATATTTTGTAAAAGGTAAAACCATATATCTCCATGTTCATCATTCATAATAATTTATTTATCAAAGCGGTTTGGACGAATTGACAAATTTAGGTCAAATTAGAGCGGCTTCATCGCCAGTTGTCGAATTTGTTGTATAGTTACAGTGTCTCGCATAACCTATCAGCACAAATTAATGTTTTTATTTAACAAACTGAATAAATACAAAGTAATTTACATACACCCATCCCTTCATTTATATCGTTTCACATATTATCTCTATTGCACCAACAGGGGGTCACCCCGTATAACTTTCAAATAATATTTATAGCCAATTCAACCAATTCAGAACCAGTTGGACTCCACCATTATTTTTGTTTATTATGGCATGTCGGTTCCATATAATGCAATGAATGTAAAAATGAGAATTACATGAACATAAGATTGCATCGAGAATGGAACATAGCCAATAAATCACAGCTCTAATACTTCTTCACGATCCTTCATAATTACTGTACTAATTTTTTTTAAAGGTAACACAAAAAGATAAGTTGATAGTCGATTAATTATTATTATTATTATTATATTATTTTTTATTTCTGTTAGAAGTTCATGTCTTCCTTAGTATTATTGGGATTTAATTTTTAGTAACAATCCAAGAAAGTTAGTTGTAATTGTAGCGTAGACTCTAATTTACAATGAAGGCAGATATGCCCAAGAGTTTTTATTTATATAATTATTCCAATAAAGAATAAAATCTAAATGGTAATTTGGCTTATGGTAAAATAGTAAATGGTGAATAGTATCCCCGAAATTATATCTCAATTGTGGATAATAAAAATTTATAAAAGGTAATTTTGTAATGCCCGAATGATCAATAAAAATGTATTCTTAATTTTGTAGCGCGGAAATAATGAACCACAATCTTGTTTTTAATATCGTACCGATTTATTGGTACTTTGGTAACATCGATAACTGAATATTTATTGGTAATTTGAAAAGGTATAAATAATTAATTAATTAATTAATTAATTATATTTTAATAACCACAAACAATAAAACCCAATTTCAGTTCAAGGTTTATTCACAAACTAATTTTATATTTAATTCTATTTCATAATTTCAATTTCCTTCTTTCAATTTCTTTCCAAGATTATTTACTACAATACAATGTCTTATTTTTCAAACCATTGTTCTATAATTTCATCGTATCGGAATCGGAAAAGCTGGTTGTTGTATTGGTTAACGGTTAATAAAATGGGTTTCCGGTTTAAACCGAGAAAAATAACGGTTACTGTTATAAACTAGTTTCTTTAGCAGCATATGTGTGTACATTTAAATTAAATTAATTTCAACGTTTACTTAAAACGACATTTGTTGAGCTAATGGGTAACTACCAAGCCTCAATATGAGGAATATGAAAATGTTTAAGGGTCCCTGGGTTGCGTCCAAGCCCTTAAAAAAATATCAAGAAAAATTCAGTTTCAAAATCAATTTTAATGGGTCCAACTTTAAATTGGCTAAGTCGAGTTAGAATATAAGTAGTTTTAAGGGATTATATCAGAAGATCCGTGATATGAAGATCTACCGACTGTTCATTTTTCAAGGTAATATGATAAAAATTAAGTTACAATATTTTATAGCAGTCTTAAGAGTTAGATTATTTTCCGTTAGAATATTTAGAACCATCGATTTGTAATAATAATATATATTTATTACAGTACTATATTTGTTAATTAACGGTAAGTTTACAATTATTTTGACTAATTTTAATATTCCTTTTTTTAATAATTTTCTTTCTTTTTAAGTACCATTTTCAATTGGAAACTTACAAGTCGTCCATCTCTAATACAAAATTTGGCCCGTCAAACGCCAGAATGCGTAATCATACTGTGCTAAATTCGATTTGAAGCCGCTGTCCGGCTGGTCTATTTTTCAGGTAACTCAATTAAATTTATTGAGATGTTCGATCACTCCCAATTCTAATTATTTTAATTTTTTTGTTGAATAAATTAGATAGTTCCATATAAATTATGATCACTTAACAAACTTAAATATCTTAAGTGTAAGTCTTCGTTTCCTCACTTTACAATCCAAAACTCACCGCTTGTGTATCGGCCTAAAACACTAGAGCAGTCTTCATACTTTCCGTTTTTTTTCCACAACCCATAATCATTTCCGCAACAAACAGCCACCAATTCCTTGTAATTAAGCAATAAGCAGCCAGTAATTTGTGGTTCGGGGTTATAATGCCTTTCCAGGCTTCCACTTTCCGGGAATATTTGTCACCACCACAACCGATCGCTGCGATTTTCTTTATAACGCAATTGATCCAATATCTTATATCGTATCTTCGTAACGTAACGACTTTTGATTGTTTGTTACTTTTTGGCCTCTATGCACCAATTAAATATTCGGTCCGCCCTGCTGGTTTGAGAAATGCTTTATCCCATTACGTGAGTTATATATCTATCGACGAATATCTCGATTTTTCATTCCCAGTATGTTTCTATCTCATTTTTCTACTGCCTACTCCAGTACTTATCAATATTAATTTTTAATTTCCTTACATACTAATTTTATTTTATTTTTCTCATCACTTATCCACCTTAGAGCATTAGAGAAAATAGCATTGTCTCTATGTCGCCACTCGACTGCGATCTAATTGAAACTTATTTTTTATCTTTCTTTTAGGTTTCCGCTAGCCGAACCAAGAACCAATTTCTGCTAATGGTAAAACTAAAACTTAACCTACTCGTTCCCTTGATTTCGTTTTGGGATTAACCATATATGTTGTATTTCCTCTATTTTTAATGATATTCCTCTTGGATATATGCTAAATATTCTGACTAATCATATTTGATTTTCTATAAATATCCTTTATTGATTATTTAAGTTCACTTTTTACTTAATATATCGTATTTCTCTAATATAGTTAACAAAATCGTTTCTAAACTTGTTTCCAACTATGGCACACAAATTCAACAATAATTCACCAAAGCTATTCCTTAATAATTAATACCATGAATTATTTTACCAAAATTCAGTTAAACATATATACTGTATATGTGATGTTACATAGGAGGTTCAAAGTTTCATAATTAACAATTCCATATATCAAATAGAGGTGGAGGTTGGGAAAATTGGGAACAAAACTAAAAAGAACTAAAGAAAACTAGAAGTTGTTACTTTATCGTCAATACAATTTATTCGATTTAGTTTAAACACGTAAAATTATTGTAAATGTTCACAATAATTACTAGTTTTGGGGTAGTAAAGCAATATTTCTCAGAATCATCGGATATTTAAAATCGTTGATTTTTATTTTAAAGGTACCTTTAGATAACCTCACATTCAATTGATTATTTTCTGACTAATGTAATAATTTCTTGGGCAAATTTGGTAAATGTTCCAAATTTTCAACCAGAAGGGGTGTTTTGGCTCGATTAATCTTAATTAATCCGTAATTTTCTTTCCAAAAAATTCACAAAATTAAATTCATATTTTGATATTTATTTACATGTTTATATAAATATCGTAAATTTCTATTTCAATTTTTTCTATTTATTATTACTTCCGGAAACCTGACGGGTTTATTGGAATATTGTGTGTATATAAGCTATATGTGTTTAGCCGTTATATATTCAAGGTTTCATTTTGGTACCTACATCGTATTTTCTATAGTTGCAAGACTATGAGTAGAAGTGCAGTAGTGAGATGATTGTTCTTTTATAGGAGTTTATTTACCGTGTAAATTGGAAGACGCGTGTAATAATAATTTTCATTGAATATAAAAAATACGATTTTCTTTAAAATATGATGCATACCGAAATGGATGTTAGCGATTATTTACTATATTAATACATTATATAAATTAATAAAATAGAAGAAATATTATTATATTATAAATAATACCATCAGTTAATAAAAAATGTTGATAGGGTTAAAGACCTTTTTTAAAATAATTTTAAGGTTTTAAAACCAGTAAATTTAACATTACTTTTTTCGGCTTTCATTATTTGTAATGTAAAGAAAATTAAGAAATATAATACTTTCACCCACAAGATTTATGAATATTATACATTTGAGCTAAAATAAGAAATTTATTTATTAAAAATTTCCATTTCCACATACACGAACTGACAAAGCGGCGATATTTTTATGTTAAGAAATAAAAATAAATAATCATAAAAATATAAATAAATAAATGAAGATGCAATCATTATAATACCGCATCCATTAATTGCGGTATTGCATAAATTTCTAGTTTTCGTGTTTATCAAACTATTTGAACATAATCACGTATAAAAAAATAAATTAGACATGAACATCGAACAACATGATATGAAATTTATTTCGAAATTTTCATATTTTTTTTTGTATTAGAAATTATGACTGAAGTCAATTTAAAGTTGAATGGAATTGAACGAAAATAATAAGATCTGCGGCGGATATGCTTCAATCAATCAATGAGAAGTAATTTTAACATTTTTTCAATGGAGATTCCGAAAATTAATTATGCCTCAAAGTAAAATTTGCTACATGATGACATGGGCAGATTATGCGAAATTAAATTTACAGGAGTGAACTGTTTGAGAAAAGTAATAATTGAACTTTACCAATCCTAGTTATAGGTATTATAATTTAAAAAATAAAGCTCTAGTCTTTTAGACTACTTTCGCTTTTTGGTGTAAGATAATCTTCCTCGTGAGCCAAGCAACAATTAAGGATGGCAAATTTCAGTGTTGTAATTAAGAAACGGCTGACGGAATTACTTTGAGTATATCTCAATGTATTTACTGTTAAGAAATCATTTTATTGGGCTTAGTTGACTATATTAAGATATGCAACATCCTTCAGACTACATGGTAGGGAGTTGTCTTAATAGATTCCAAATTACTTTAGAAAGAACGCCTACAAAACAGAATGAGGTTGGCATACACATAGCCGTATTATGACATCTATGGGCCCTAGGCAAGACCTCGACTACCTGGCACCTTCCCTGGGATTATGTGGAAATCAATTTATCAAACCTACATCTTGATAATACACTTTGGATTATTTAATCTAAAAGCCGTTTTTTATTAGAACGTTTCGATTGGATTTTCTGATTCTAGCGTAGCCTTAAAAAACTTCATTAATAAAATTTTTCCGTTAATTGCTTAGAAATGATGATTTGCCATCATTTAATTAAAATAATGTTGAAAAAGCTTTCTTCGAAAATTCTTGAGAAAATTTCAGAGAAAATTTGACCGTTTTTGTAAGTAAATTTTCAAGGGGAATTTAAATGTTTATATTGGGAGAGAACCGCCTCATCTTAGGATGTTGATAGGTCCCCCAAGTTCCCGCTTATTTGAATCGTTATCGAAATTTTTAAATATTAAATTTTCCGGAAAATGATGACAATTTTTCAGAAAAGTAGGAAGAAAAATTTTTCTATCTGCCTATATCGGGCCCCATACATAAAATTAGGGGATGATTTTTTAAAAAAGTTTGTCCTTCAATTTCCCCACTACAGCCTTAGGCCTAAATTTCTATAATCATTTATTCCGGTCCCGTATGAAATTTTCCTGGAAATTTAATATTTCCAAAAGAGTGTCAGAAAAATTCTTTAAATTCGATTTTTGGCCCAAAATTAAATAAATTTCAAAACGGATGATTTTCAACAAATTTTCTTAATAAAAACTCTTTGAAAATTACTTAGAAATGATTTGCCATCATTAGATTAGAAAATTTTTGAAGAAAAAATTTCCCTAGAAATTCGAACAAAAATCGTTTAATTTTATTTTTATTATTACAAGGAGCTTATTTAAAGGATTTTAAACACATAAGTTGGGGAGGGGTCTCGCAGTAAAGGTATTGATAGATCACCCTGGTTATTCCTCATTTGGATCCGTTTTTAAATTTCCAAATTTTAAATTTTTCGAGAAATCATAACCGTTTCCTGAAAAGATACCGTTTTCTGTACGTACCACTTATATATACCCCTCTAAAATCTGGGGGTTGTTTTTTCACAATTTCCTCATTGAACTATTAGGTTTATTCTCACGTAACAACAGATATTAAATATATCAGCACGTTGGGTACTGGTATTCATTGTGTTTTCCCATTTGCAAATTTAAATATAATACTATTTTGCTGTTTTGATGCGGCTGGAGCCCCGTAATCGCCGGGCCCTAGGAAGCAGCCTAGTATGCCTAGGCCAAAGTTCGGCTCTGTGCATACATAATCAAAGGATTAAATCGAACCGGGCTTATTCTCTGTATGGCGCAATAATTTAGTAAAACACCGCCAGGCTGTAAAATACTCAAAAATAAATTAATTATTTTCAGATATTAGAAAAAGCTTTGAAAATTAGAAAAAAAACTGTTAAGAACGTCTTGAAGGTTTAGGAAATCAGGATCGGAAAAAATCGAAGAAATCCGGAGAATATCGGGAAAAGACAGGAAAATATCGGGAAAGTGGAGGGTGATTTAATTCTCCTGAGGGTATATTCTATTATATATAAAATTATTTTAGATTATGTGGATCTACAAAGAATTAAAAGATATATGCCATCACCATTCAAAAACAGCTAATGAATAAAATCTGCATATTATATGATTGCATGTTAATTAAATATAAAAATTTATTATACACTCAAATGGAATAAAAACACTACATATATGTATATCTGTTACGTATGTTAAGGCGTTAAGGGGGATAGACAGATCTTGTTGTTCGAAAAATATATCCATTCTTTGAAAATTATATGAAATTTCCAATTTCTCAATCTGTGTAGTTTTTAAGTATACACAGAGATGCCAAAATTCGACATTTCAAGGGTGGTACTATAGACCCCTTTAGTTACTTTTGATTTGTATTCATTCCAATACATTTCTGGTAGAAAATGTTTATTGGGATATTACCACAGATTAGCTGGACCAAATAAAGTGCATTTACCTTTCACGTTAATTGAGTAAAAAAAATTGTTAAATCTTTCCTATGAAAATAACGTATTATTGGTAGACATAAAAAGCGTCAATAATTTGAAATGAAATTTCAACTATAAGAGTAAAAAATTGTGGTACTGCTAGTTTTTATCTGTTTTTTAACATCGATAAAATATAATTATACCTTTAAAAAGGTGCTTGAAAATGAAAATATTTTCTTGGTTTTTTTTTACGAACTTTTCTCCATTTATGCCCATTACAATCTTAAGCAATTAATTTCAATTATAAATCAATAAATTGAGTAATTGAAACAAATTGTAAAATAAAATTAGAAAAATAAAGAAAGGAAATTATTTTAAGCTGCAATTTTCAATATTCAATTTTAAAATCAAAAAATTTAATTCCATTGTAAATAATTTACAGCGGAATGAATTAATGTGTCTAATTTCCGTTTTCTCATATATAGTAATTCCATTTATACTCAATAATTAATGTCTTTTAAATTTTTAAATTACCTGTAATTATAATTACATGCATAATATACCCTCGTTAGTACAATAATAAATTTGTTTGGATAGCTATAGGTAATTTCACGGAAAACAATGTAATTTATGATAAAGAAGAATAAATCAAAATATCAATAATGTACTTGTATTACCTAAAGTTACTAAGAAATTCCTGTTCGTTTTATATATTAATTACCAAACAAATTAATTATTTCTATTAAACAATTAATTTAGATTATATTTCCATTTTTTTTAAATTATCAATCCTACACTCCACATTAATCCATCAAATAATATTTCGTTTTAAGTGCGGATATAATTAAACACTTAAATTTAATACATCACGTACAGTCGTACATTTCGAATAAAAAAGCCAATCAAATTGTATTTTAATATGCAAATTATAATGTTCTAATAATATAATATTAAAAAAAAACGACATTAATATTAAGGTGTGATTAAAATAGTAGATATATCGAAATTACAATTGCCGAATTGATTCCACCGATTATTGAGTGATTTCATGCGAAAATTTAGGTATTCCGTTTAAATTAAATTATCCATCTCCTATTTGTATATTACAAATTCCATCGATAGATAATTTTGAATTATTTGCAATTTTATACATTTGTGGGAGATAAATTAGGTAAGGATGTTTAAAATGGATAATTGAACCTTTAAAATTTTATACAATATTTTAATTACATATAGAATATTAACTAAACTAGTAACAATCTATTTAAATTCAAAAACAAATATAATTTAATTAATTTATTTATGGAATTTAACCATACAAATATTTCGAAAAAATTCTCCCTCGATTTCTTTTTATTTTGTTCGAAATTCTATCCGGTTGTATTTGTTTTTAGAACGTCTTTTCCTCTAAACCACTTCCGTTTTTAAGTTTTTCTAATCGGTATGAACGAACATAGGACAATTGACATTATGCAATAAATATTTCAATCACAATATGTAATTTATAATTTAATTATACTGTGAGAATATTATATAAATTATGAATTAAGTACCATCTATAGAGAAAAAATAGATATTGCCTGTCTCAAAACTCCATCAAGCATAAAGTTCTTTTTATATTACGTACAGACAGATTACTCCACTGGTAAATATAAATCAACTTGAAACTTTTTATAAAAGTTTCAAACTTTTGCACAGTTTTTTCATTATATACTTTTTGCGTTGTACTAAGTATATAGCCATGTAATAGTAATTATTTTTAATATGCATTGTTATGCAACGTAATCAAAAACACACAATTGGGTATATAATGATCATCAAAATCTCTAGCTAATCATCAAAATTATATTTCATCTTACACAATTTCTATATGTTTTATACATCGTTAGGTCTTTACATTTTTCATATGACACACATACATTTTTGTTGATAATAATATACACTTTTCCCTCGACATTCGCGGATTTGATTATTTACGGTTATAAAATGAAATTTACACATGAATGAAATATATTCCAGATCAATAGTCTTGAAAAATTTTAAAAATTTATGTAATTCTACCAGTTAAAGATAAGATGAGTTAAAAAATACTGATTATGGATACAGAAAACTGCCGAGCTATGGTTTTTCAAATACGAATGTCAATTCACGAGGTATGGGCTTAGAATGTCCCCGTCATTTTTGATTAAGTATCGAAAATTCTCTGCAGAAGATAAAAATTAACAACTAAACAAGCAAAAATTACAAGAAATGTTCAATCTTCAATTTGGTAGTAAAATTTTCGCCATACGACTACCCAGTCCAGAGTTATAACTTTCAAAGTTCGATTTTAAGAGAAAAAAATGTATTCCTGGTGTTTTCCATTTGCGTTTTTGGAACGTTACCCGCCCGTGAATGTCGAATGCCCTCGATATTTGTCTGAATTTCAATCTATTGAAAAATATCGAAACATCGTTTTTATAGTCCTCATGTGTTACCAGAAACAAAAAAGGACCTTAACAGTTTCAAATATCACTGAAATGCCCAGGCCCGCCGCTTCTATAGGATCGAGGTTGTTCACCGCATATGGGCGCCACTCTAAAGGGCCGCCATATTAAAATTAAAATTTAGTAAACCAAACTTAATTTAAATTCACCAGAGTAATATATTTCCTTCATATATGAAATGTATGTATGTGCATAAATATTAAGCTTCGGTACTGAATAACCGACAAAATTAAATTATATTTCGAAAATTGAATTTCAGAGGTTCGTCAAAACGGCTGTACGAGAAAGATAATGGAAATGTTCTAAATTGGCAGAAGCTTTTGCGCTGTATTCAAACATCTAGCTCGAGAATTACAGCTCAATATTTGGGAGATTAAATGCAAAAAGAAATAATAGAAATTATGTCGGATGGAATATGTTGTATTTATTTTTGTATGGTTACGTATAAGATGAATTAATTTGTTTCTATTTCTATTTATTTTTGAATTTGAGATAAATTGTCCAAGAATTTAATTGTTTTGTCCATTTGTTATTTATATTAAGCAATTAGATTTGGTAATAATTTTGTGTATGCAACCAATGACAGATTTTCATTAAGTAACACTGAAATATAATTTAACTTGACAATTAACTATATAATTAATATTTATTTTTTTAACTTTTATTACAGATTAATTATGATTTTAACTGGTTCAGGTTTAAAATAATTTGTTTAGACGACTTCTTAACGATAAGATAAGTATCATCTGAACTTAGTAATTTTAAATACGAAAAGACCGCAAATCTAAAGTGTTTTTGTGTTTTTATTAAATATCCCGATGTTATTACGCGGACGAATATTGACAGAATATTGTCAGACCTGTTCTTTTTCGACAGACGACTCAAAATTGACTCCCCGTAGGTATTTTTCAGGAATATGTATTTATTAAAAAAAAAAAAGAAAATGTGGTTATTTTAATTTAAATCCGCATTTTTAATAATTTTCTTAAACAAATGCAACTATGTTGCGGGGGTCTTGACCGAGATGGTACAAGTCCACTTATTTTTGACTTTGTGTATACTCAAAGTCATTTCATGGACTTTGTATCACACTGAATGAGAGGGCGCAAGTCCGCCACACTGATCACAACATGAGTTATCTTAATTAAATTTGTTTCTACAAATCAAATCTTCAGATTAAAATTATCATAACTTGCAAAGAGTCAAAATTCAAAGTACATAATTGACTGTCTTAAGTTGTATAAGATTTTTTATTTCTCAGTACTGTAAATTTTTGAATTTCCGCAAAAATTTTGCGTTTTTTGCAAAATCAGTTCATTACGATTTTGAATTAGGCTATACTTAGTACTATAGACTTTAGACTATAGTTTAAACATTATGAGAACACATTTGATGATATTCCTTAATAAAAAAATATTATGACAATTGAAACAATTAGGTTCTATTTGTCCTCAACTTTAATAAATTTTTTCTTAGATAATTGCGCACATGCCGACGGTTGACTGTATAATCAATACATATTTATATAAATACTAGTATTTACCTATGTAAACATATATTGTCGTCACCATCGAATATACATCTTGTTGTTGTTGTTTTTTTTTCATGCTTTTTTTCTTAATCAAAATAATTGTAAAATCCAATCCAAGGTTTCTCGCTTATTTATACATTGAAGTCTTTTGTATTATTTTCGGATGGAAAAAATTACAGGTAATTGTCAACAAGTATGGGCTTTTTGTTGTTTGGATCGTGGTAAAGAGGAAAGTTTTAAAAACAAAAGATATTTAATTTTGTGAGTTTTACACTAAAGAATTGAAGTGGGGCTTTCAGAGATTATAATAGACCGTTGAACTTAATTATTAGAAAAATATAAAGTAAACATTTCATCAAAACAAATACAGTGGATCATCAAAAATGTCGACATTACTATTCTGTTTTACAAAATTGGTCCAATTTAATTAACTTATAACATTATGTCAATTTTAATATTTCTGAGGTAGTTTAGTCATATAGGTGGGAGCACATACATATAACAATTAAGAACAAATTGTAACAGCTTTATCCTTGAACGGATTACTTGAGAATTATCTGTATTCAAGTATAAAATAATAAATATTTAGTATTTATTACGACATATACATAAACATTAATTTTTTTTTTATTAAAACAATCCCAAAACTCATGGAGTTTTACGAAGAGGTTAGACTTATAGTTCAAATTAATCTTACATCACCGCATCGATTTTTAATAATTAATTTTTATAAATTAAAATTAATTGTTTGTAAATACATAAAAATTTCACCCTAATAAATGCATTTGTGAAAGGTTAACGATATTATTACAATTTATAGACAATAAATGGTGTGTAGTTTTATTAGAAAGTTGTTGAAACTTTTGAAGGAAAAATAACAATAGTACAATCAACCATCCATCAGTGTAAATATAGCATTACACACATACCTAAACATTATTTATTTTTTTTATTTATTACACTCTCGCATTTAATGTATACGATGTAACAAGTTTCAGCAAAAATTTAAAATAAATGTTGACC
>JANTOP010002242.1:0-18379 GCA_027564815.1 Symmerus nobilis
AGAGGGGGGGATTCTTGAAAACTCCTAGAAGTTTTTTTTAACAAATTATATTTTTAGAATTACTTCAAACAATGATTTTTAGGAGATCCAATTATGTCTAGAATATTTGCCAGTTTTTTTTGCAAAATTTGATTGATTCTTTATAAGATTTTTATTTTATTTTCAGTTTCCTATTTATTTTCAAGTTTCCTGATTTTTTTTTAAATTATATGAAATTTCCCATTATCAGGAAAATATAAGGTGTGGATTGCCATCCCTAAATATACCGATAGGGTTCAGAGAAGTTAAAGTTTCTGGGGAGATTTTTGCATAATTACAAAAATATTGCAAACATCGGAAAATTTCTAAAATATAAAAAAATTTATTTTAAAAAAAAACCGGAAAATCAAACAATTTCATGAAAATCTTACAATTGAATGGAAATTGGACTGAATTGGACTGGGTCTTCATTGAAATCGAAAAATGTAATACAAATTCAATTATTTAGAGAAAAGATCAAAAAATGTTGGAAACTATGGAAATTCGAAAATTTCATAAAAATATAAAAGTTTCATGGAAATCGGAAAATGGATTGATTAATTCCAACATTTTATAAAAATTTTACGAAAATCGGGACATTTCCTGAAAATGTATGAGAATCCGAAATATTGTATGAAAGCCAACATTTTGATGTAATAAACATAAACCGGGGTAGTTTAGAGGTTGAGGAATTTTCCAATTTTCACGAAATTTCGAATTTGATATTTTTTAGATTTCAACAACAAGAATTTCTGATTATTGGTCCTCGAGATATTGAATTGAGAATATTATAAATCCAGGAGAACCTATACCAATTTGTTCACAAATTGGTAGGAATTACCATTAATAAATTGGAATTATAGGTCACAACAAGAATTTAAAATATTGTTGTTTAAATTCAAAACAACGACCTGCAAAATGAAGAACGGAAACCCAGGGGCGTGTAGTCCAATGCACAGAAAGTGCAGAGCACACCTTCTGAAGCATGGCCCAAATATTTAATTCAGGCCTTTACCCTGCTTGCAAACTGCTGCTCTGTATGCTTGAAGTATTTTTATAAAAATCGATTTAGTTTTAGAAAATTTATGATTTTTTTTTTAATTTTTGTTAAATGATCATCAACCCCTTACCTTCTAATCCCAAAACCTTATCTCAAGCACATTTCAAGTATAAGTCAAGTTTTCGAACCACAGTTTTGATGTCATTTTTTTAAATATAACTTTTGAGACAACCGCTTATGGTTTTCATTTTGTTTGATAGAAAAACTAATCTTCTAATCAAATACAAATCAAAATATTGAAAAATAATTTTTTTCGAATTTTTCCCAATCGATTTTCTAGAAAGTTGTAATTTTTTTATTTCCATCCCATTTACAGTCATACAAATGATGATTCCTTACGGTCATTTCCTTATTTCCATTTTAACTATGGAAGGAAATTTCGGGAGACTCCCAAAAAAATCTTGGAAAATCTCATCTGATATCTAATTTCTGAGAAATTCTATTAAGTAATTGAAAAATTTGATTACGCTGAATTGAACCGAAGGGAAATTTTAAAATAAATTATTTAAAAAATTAACCACCTGGTTTTAGGGCGGTCGATAACAGAACAATAGAATGGTCTTCAGGAAAATGGATATGATTTCCTAGAAAATTTTAAATTAGGAAATTTCGATATTGATTCGAATAGAGGATGACTTGAGCCATCTACCAATATCTTAATTTTTTAATTGTTAAAATTCTAATGGCTCGATGTTTGTTATAATCTAACCAGTTTACTAGCTTTCCCGACATATTATCGCATTTTTAAGTTTACCCGACACATTATCGAGTTTTCCATATAATTTCTAGTTATTTCGATCTATTTTCCTTAATTTTATTTGACTAGCTACATTTCCTAGCGAAATATTTATATTTTATCTAAATGTAATAAATCGAATTAAAAATTAGATACCAAATCATATAAAATTACATTTTAATTATAAGCTTTTAATAAGCTTTTGATATTTTTAAGACTTTATTTCGGAAAACGTTGAAATTTCGTTAGGGGCCGTCATCTGGATAGAAAATAGATTTTGAAACGTAAAAAATGAAGTTCTATATTTATAGCTTTCGTTGAGCTTTTAATAATTTGGACAAGCTTTTTGCGAAAATTCCATATTTTATTTTATTTTAATGAATCGGATAAAAATTCAATTCCATATTATATAAAATGACATTTTAATTTTAACCTTTCAATGAGCTTTCCAGATTTTCGAAGCTTTATTTTGGGAAAATGTGAAATTTCGTTAAAAATCGTCATTTGGATAGAAAATAGATTTCAAAACGTAAAAAATATGGTGCGGAAAATAAAACTTTCTGGGAGCTTTTAAGTTTTTGCAGAGCTTTTGTACGAAAAGTTTAGTTTAGATATTTTTGTATTTTTCCTCAACTAATTCATAAACTTCCTGCATCATTACATTTTTTTGGATCCGAAGAAAATTATCGGGAAATGCGGATCAAATATCGCGATGTACGATATTCAAATTTCTCGGTGCGAGCCTTTGAGAATTTTTGATTTTTCTTAAATAAATTTCGTCTTTTCCGATATATTTAATTTTTGGTATTTTTACCTAACTCTCAAAGCAACTTTCTGCGTTTTTACATTTTTTTTTCGGCCGAAGAAAATATTTGGTTTGCATTTCCTAGTAATTGCATTGGGTAATGTTTCTCTTCAAGAAAGCAGACTGTCAAGAAAGTCTGTAACATTTTGTTAAGGGATCATAAAATTCTGCACATGTTATGGAGATGTTGACCGCACGTCACTGTTCTTGAGACATTTTCTTTTCTTCCGTGATTTTTATAATTTTAATGAAATTTACCGACTTTTATACAATTTTCCAATTCTCATGAAATTGTCCGATTTTGAGGACATTTTTTGATTTTTTCCAATTTGTTGCCAAAATTAAGAAATTTTCCAATGTTTGATAATTTTCTGATTTTTAAGAGATTTTTTACCAGATTTTTTTTACTTTTAATGAAATTTACCCAAATTTTATAAAATTTTCTGATTTCCTTATTAATTCTCAATTTTTTTATTTTTTTTAAATAAAATTTAACGGTCATAAAATACCTTCTACCCTCTAATTTTCCCAAGTATCTTAAAATTCCCTCTACTCGACTCAATAATTTCATTCCTTGCAAAAACAAGCGATATTTTTCTCTAGTCCCTAAATTTAGATCAAATAATCTATGCGAAAACGAGCCGTGTTACCGATCTCTATAAGATAATTTAGAAATTAGATCTCAGTATTGTTTGGGATTAATTTAATCTGCATACGAATTGAAATTATAGATCAGGGGTGGGCAACCTTATCTGTGTAGAGGGCCGCACGAAAATGAAAAAATCTCGGTGGGCATCTGATAATGTTCTAGAAATCTATACTATAAATTTATCACATTCTTAACAAAATCAAAATATTTAAAGAGCAATTTCGTTGTGAATTAAAATAACTAACTAGAAAGTCGAGAAAATGAGTAATGGTGGGAAAATGTCAGACAAACTTCAGTAAATTGAGTAAAGTAGTAGGGATCACGAAAAAATGCAAAGGAAAAATATAAGTAGAAAATACAAGTTTGGCGCAAATCGACCGTCAAAATTTAGGGGTTGATTTTTTTGGAATTATAAGAAATTACTTTCTTCATTATTCGTTTAAGAACAATTTTGCGTTTTAAGATTTTTGAAATTTCGGAGTTAATTTCTGGGAACTTGAGTTTATCTACTAAATAAATAGTTCCCAAATTTTGTTTTCTTGAAAATTGATATTGTGGCATTCAATTGAATTTTATGAATAAAATTTTGCGAAATTGAAAGTGAAATTATTTGTAATAATTTAGAAAAACCTTGAAATTGAACGATTTGTTTGGAAAATTACGAAATATCTTAAAAAATTAGTTGGAAAATCATCTACAAATTCATCTAAAATTGAAGTCACGAGAAAATATGGATATTTTCCTGCTTTTCTTCGAATCTTTCCGGAATTGTACACACCTTATATGACTTTTCCTTGCTGATTACCAACTATCCCAACCTTTTCCCCATTTTTGTATCTCCTCACTGACTTTATTCCAAATGTCTGAATTTTCTGATTTTTTCCCGGACCATTTGGATTCCGAAGAGACCAGGAAATCAGGAAAAATTACGCATTTGAGTAATAGTCCCGAAAATGTTGTAGAATAGTAGGATATGGAAAAATAAAAAAATTTTTTTTTTTTTTGATTAATTTGAATCCTTCCAGTCCAGTCCAGCCCAATTCATCTTAGAGCTCACAATTCCCTTAACCCCAATTTTTGGTGAGTTTCTAGAGTTTCATTTAGTGCTCTATTTCCGCCATAGCGGGACGAATGTGACCCATAACTCAATATCTCCCAATTTTAGCTACGATTAGTCAGAATATGACTAAAAAATGGCTAATACTTGTAATATGGTGATAAAAAGGACAAAAAGTTGGGACCAAATGGTTGGAAAAAGTCCAGAAAATCAAAAAAAAAGGCAACGAGACGGTCAGGATATCAGAAATTCAATTTAAAAATTTAGAATAATTACAATATAAAAATTAGGGAATGTAAAGTGCGGGAAAATCGGAATGATTCGGCAAACAGTTCAATTAAGAGAAAATTAGTCGGAAAATCACTGCAAAAATGAGGAAATTAAGGGAGAAGTCTCGACAAATTAAATTGATTATTTTCCAGTTATTAATCTGTTTGCAAATTTGTTAAGAAATTTGTCCCGGACAGTTGACTTGCTTTTTACTGATATTTAGAAAATAGTTCTTCGGTTTCGTATGTTCTTATGTTTAGTATTATAAACAACTTGTTCGTTTTACAAAAATATTAATCGAGTTCGCAGATGGTTCCGCAAGCGGCCCGCGGGCCGTAGGTTGCCCACCTCTGTTATAGATCGTTCTTAAATTAAATTTAATTTCAACCAGGTATCCTGTACCACAGATTAAAATTAATTTAAAAATATAAGTTGAAATAGCCAATTACCAAATTAATAAAGTATTTTACAATGAAAATAAAATTATTAAAATAAAATTGTTAAAATTTTGAAAAAAATAGGGAAGCTAGCGGATGAATCTACCGACATCTTTTCATGCTTAAATTCGTTGTTTTGAGTCAACCTTAGAAATTACGATTTATTCGGTATCAATAAAAAATTTGACGCGTGATCCGCCTTGAAATTGTAATTATAATTTTTAATTGTTTTTATTTATTTTTCTATAAAAAGAAAATTAATTAATTAGTAATATTCATATTACATATGAAAATGTATACATACCTTTACGGACTTGTAGATCCACATTATTCTCATTACTCCTCACCGCATTCCAAATGGTTAATAATCCAGTAAATGGTTCATATTTCGTATCCGTTTTATTTATTTCTACAAAACTACTAAAGTCCGGTATGATATGTTGATTACCGAGAAGAAATTCTTTATTTTTATATTCATTTAAATGTTCGGTGTTATTTGTGTGATTTGTTATTGGTATTTCACCGGTAGCCTGAACCACTGATGATATGATATAGTGAATCATCAAGGCGACGAGGAGAATTAATTTGATTGAAGACATTTTTTATTCAAATTAATTTATTTTTTTTTTTGATTATTCTTTTTATTTCGAATTGATTATCTATAGTCGAGCATAGATATGTTTTTTTTTAAATTTTATTTTATTTAATTATTCTTCGTAATGAACCTCATTTTTCATAGGAATTCCTATATAACAAATGTTCCTCTTTTATTATATGTCCCACCTGTAATATAGATTTTTTTATTTTTTAAATAATAATTATGTTTATTTTCAGGAAAGTTTGCCATTAATCATGACTTGAAAATTATATACATAAACGTATATGTATATAGAGTGGATTTCCGTGTTCTAATTTAATTATAAAGAAAATATACGCAAGGTAGAAAATTATATACAAATGAAATTATAGTTGGGTGAGGTCATAGCATAATTTACCTTTTACCATAATTAAAAATTAGTACGAGAGCTTTCCATAAATTTAACTATCAATAAAGCTAATTTTACGTCCTCTTATTTTAGTGATTTATGATACCAAAGGAAATCGGAAGGTCGTAAATTTATACACTTCAAATTGATATTGTCGTCATTTTGTGGTAAATGACCAGATGACCTAACACCTCGATTCATTGAAACAGTCATTGTGTCTACAAATAGTTTTACTACTTATTGATCAAGTCATAGAATAAATAATGAGACATTAAATCAATTACACATTAGATAGATTTTCTCACAAATCCAAATGAAATTCCTTGTTATCACCTTGTATGGTATAGTTGCATGGAATTTCGGATAAATTAAATTTGAAATGATAGACACAGTTAAATCAATTAATTCAGTATTGCTAAACTTAAAGAAATCAAAAAAATAAGTCACGAAGTGAAGAAATGTTAGATTTCTTTATTATAATCAATTTGAAATATAATTAATTCTGGGGAAAATTTCAAGAAATTTCATTAAATTCCAATTCCGTTTCGCAATACTCGTTCAACATCACATGAACAGATATTAAATACTTGGGAGTCTATAATCACCGCATCGTATATAAGCGGATACAAAAATATAACTTTACAATATTAATCTTCGTTTAAATTTAAAAATTTATAATGTTGACTTTTTCTAAACTACTTTATTTATATCTAGAGAGATAGAGAATTTCGCTGAAAAAATTTTTAATGGGAAATTAAGCTGAACGGTCATTTTATAAATCAACTTAATGATTTTTTTCCTTTCCTTATTTACTCAGTACATTAAATAAATATTTTATTTGCTTTGCAAACGCATTTAAAATTAATTTAAAATTGAATTGAATTTGATATGTGTACTGAGAAAGGACAATTATTTATATTTATTTACTCATAGTAAAGGCCAATCAAGTTATTTATATTCCAATAGATAATATAATTAATAATTTAATTATTATTGTTTATTGTCAGAATTTTTAATCTACCAATTAACCAATTTATTATTAAAAAAAAAAAAATAAATATTATTAACTCCGCTTGAGAATTTTTCCGCAATTAAATTAAATTAATTGTGTAACCATCACTTGGAACCGTTTCAATAAATAAATTAGTAAAATCACCATCCAAAAAATGGATAATTTATATAATTAAATGATTATTCTTTAATATAACGATATTTTTTTTTAAAAATAGTTGTTACTCTAGCAAACTCTCCCGATTGACTAAATTAATCTAAAGATTATAATTCCAAAACAAGAAACTTACGAATATAATAATATAAAGAGTTGGCAAGTCACTTTAATTGAATGATGACTGATGGATTATATGATTCGATTTGAATTGTTTAAATAAAATGGAAATTTATTTTATTTATTTATTTATTTATAAAGCACGTTTATATCCCAAATGAGGACTGGATAATAATATTTTAAGTGGATGGGTGGTATATCATTTTTTTTTTAAAAATAGCGAGGAGGGTATAGGATAGTTAACGCAAGCGTTTATACATACAAATCTTCAATCGAACAATTTTCTTTTAATAAATATCGATGAGAAGAATAGACAACATTTCCTTAGGTCCAAAAGACCCTAGGTCCGATTTGAATCTCCGGGCCCGACTATTTTTTTTGGATTACAAGTTAATATTTTGGTTTCTGTTACGGGCCCTCTCACTCATTATATGCAAGCTCTATGTTGAACGGCTAACATTTTATTTTCAACCCAATTTGTTTCATACGAAATCCGGAACTTGCATACAAAAGCTCTGAATAAATTTGAAAATTTGTAGATAAGCTTTAAGTTTTGAATAAAATTTTATACGTTTTCATATCTAATTTTTGTCCGAATAATTATATTTTTATGCAAATTTGAATATTTCCTAAAAAAGCTCAACAAAAGCTTAAAAGCTCAACAAATTTTTTGGGTTCGAGACAAGATATTACTCGTATTGACACCTATTTTCGGCGTGAAAAATTTAACTGCAACGAAACTGAAAGTTGTGCAATAAAAGTTCCACTTAAGCTTACAAGCTCAACAAAATTTTTATGTTTTGAATAAAATTGTATATGTTTTCATATCTAATTTTATCCGAATAATTATATTTTTATGCAAGTTTGAATATTTCCTACAACAGCTCAACAAAAGCTTAAAAGCTCAGACAATTTTTGAGTTTGGGACAGAATATTATTCGTATTGACACCTATTTTCCGCCCACATAATTTAACTACAACGAAACTCAAAATTGTCCGTTGAAAGCTCCACTTAAATTAACGAGCTCAGCGAAATTTTATCCATTTTGGATTCAAATTTTTATTCTAATAATATTTTAATCAAATCGGAAAGTTTCTTACAAATCCTCACTCCATGGAAGAGGAATTTTCTCTCCATTATAGTAAATAATATAATTCGAGCCCCCAGAATTTACGGGCCCCAGACCCGGGTCTAAACTGTTGTATCGAAGACGCAACCCTATCTATGGGGTTGAAAAAGTATGATTCAAAAATTCAATTTGAGCTTTTTGAATGGTGATTATTTCACCTTTAAAACGATTTTTCAAAGGGGAAATAATGAGCATTCAAATCCTTCATTGAATTTGTCGTTTTAATTTATTGCACCCTATAAAAGTTCAAGAAAAATTTAGTGATCGTTTGTCTAACTTTTCTATTATCCTACGCAAAGTAGGAGAAAGTAGGACGAGGGAAGGGAGTAGGATAGCACATTTGAAAATTAAAACTAACATTATGGCGCCTTTCCGATTTTCTAAAAAAGCGCGGATGCTCTGAGATGACTGTAGCTGTAAAAGTTCGGATTGAAATTATTAATGGACATTTCGGCATTGAACAACTCGGCCGAAAAGCCTATTCATAACCGCCATTAATTTATGTGCCTATGTTGTGTCTGGAAAAGTTGAGAATTCTCGGGAATGTTAGGAAAACGTTCGAAATGGTCAAGAATCAGGAATAATATTTTGAAATGAATTGCCGGAGACTGGTGATAATATTCGGGAGAAAGAAAATTTAAGTTTAAATTCTTCTTTCTCGACTTTTGCTGGCCATTTTCGAATTTTTCCCGACCGTTTCAAACAATTTCTGAACATTGTTGAATTTTTCTCTACCGTTTCGAACAAAATTCTACTTATTTCCAAATATTCACAGATTTTTCTATCAGAATGTGGACACTGTTCAGAAAAAATGATTCTGGGCACTGGATAAAAAATTCAATTTTTGAACTATCCTGCACAGGGATAAATAATTAGGGACATCGGGTGAAAAATTCAAATGAAAAATTCAATTTTTGACTCAGCTGTACAGAAAAGTGTGATTGCTTAACCCCTTGCCTTACGGTTCAAATTTTTTAAGCCTCTACCGGCGCAACCGCCCCCCCCCCCTTTTTAAAAATATCCCTTTAAATTGAGGGGTGAAACAATTTAGGAGGTTAGCTGCATCTATCCAAGCACTGTTTTTTTTAGTGTCTTAAAGTTTGATGGGATAGGGTGCAAAGTACCAGATTTTGTAGCATGATCCTTCGCCTTCTAGGATGCTCGTTTCTAGGTATAAAATACCTGCATTTTTACTATTTGGGAATTTTAGTGGATATAGTAATATTATATGACTAGATATTAGGTTAGATAAGGAAACATAACATTTCTGCAAATATTTGACATTACTTTCCTAAAAATTTGACTAGTACAAATTCCCAATATTACAAAATTGCACAAATAATTAACTCCGCTAAAATTTCTTTGAAAACAACAAATTTATGAAATGAAAATTTAAACGAAAATTTTCAAATCAAAAATGAGTTTAAGATTTAAAAGATTTATAAAAAAAATATCTGGAAAATATATCCCAAACAAAATTGAAATTTGATGAAATGAAATTTAGAAACTAATATTTTCGTAAAATATCTCAAAATGTGCATATCAAATTTGAGGTATGTCCAATCTCCAATAAGTATATGCACATTTCTTGGGTGAAATTCTTTTAAGACAATTCATTTGTAAATTAAATTTTTGCTATAAATTTTGAAGTATTTTGCCACAATTTTTTAATGGGATATTTTTCATGGGAAATCTTCAGTTAATGGGATTTTATTTATGGATATTTTGTTCACGCGAGACTTTTTGTTATAATTTATTTTTTTAAATGAAGATTTTTATGACAAATTATTAGAACATTTTATTGATTGAAAAGCAAAATGGAAATTATATTTATCGAATATTTTAAATTTAAATATGGAATATTTTCGGCCAAAAAAAAATGTTAAAAACGCGCAAAGTTGCTCTGGGAGTTAGGTCACAATTCAAAAATTAAATATTTCGAAAAAGTTGAAATTTATCTAAGAAAAATCAGAAATTCGTAAAGTTTCGTACCGAGAGATTTTAATATCGGACATCGCGACATTTTATCCGGATTTACCGATAATTTTCTTCGGATTCAAAAAAATTTAATGACACAGAAAGTTTATAAATTAGTAGAGAAAAAATACAAAAATATCAAAACTAAATTTTTCGTACAAAAGCTCCGCGAAAACTGAAAAGCTCCCAGTAAGCTTTATTTTCCTAACTTTATTTTTTACGTTTTAAAATCTATTTTCTATCCAAATAACGATTCTTTACCGAAATTTAAAATTGTCTCAAAATAAAGCTTTGAAAATCTCGAAAGCTCATTGAAAGCTTAAAATTAAAATGTCATTTTATATAATTTGGAATCTAATTTTTATCCGATTTATTAAATTTAGATGAAATATGGAATTTTCGCAGAAAGCTTTTCCAAACTATTAAGAACGCAACGAAAGCTCTAAGTTTCGAACTTAATTTTTTACGTTAATAAATCTATTTTTTATCCAAATAACGATCCTTTAACTAGATTTCCACTTTTACCAAAACAAAGCTTTTAAAATCTCGAAAGCTCATTAAAAGCTTAAAATAAAAATTTCATTTTATATAATTTGGAATCGAATTTTTATTGGATTCATTAAATTTAGATAAAATATGAAATTTACGCTAAATTCTTTCTCATCCCATTGAAAGCTCAAAGAAAGCTTTAAGTTTCGAACTTAATTTTCAACGTTTTAAAATCTATTTTCCATCTGGTCGCGGTCCTTTTCCGATATTTCAAATTTTCCAAAAAAAAATACTTAAAAACCTCGAAAGCTCATTGAAAGCATTGAAATTGAAGTTAAAAAAAAATTAGTGAAATGAAGTAATTAAATAAATAAAATAATTTGAGTTAGCAATTTGTAGCAATTTTTGTCGGTATTTCAGGTGTGCTAGTTAATGGTCAGGGAGCCTCTGCCATAGACCTACTACCAGACTACTACGGGAATGATAAAATAAAGCATAAAATTAAGATAATCAAATATCTATATTCACTTCCCTATTTTATATTAGAGCTACTCGTACACTAATTGATTGCATTGTTAACGCTGATGTAAAAATGGAAAAACTTATTGAAACTACCTTGACATAACTTCTAACCAAGATGTGTTTCTGAGAATCTAGACATCTAATCACTCTAGATCGGATAGGAAATATTATCGTGAATAAATCATGAATAATTTCGAAGAAAGTTGATATAATAAATTGTTATATCCGTCTTTACTTTCGGAAATAGAGATTAAATTATTCAAATTCTATAATAAATTTGGGTGGCTTTACCGAAATTTTTAAATTAAAATCGGTTAAATTAAATTTTCCTATATTTCCTTTTAGCATAACAAAACTTGTCAACTCTTTCGGTGGCTTTATATACAATTCTATGGAATTTACAAGTAGGCGGCCGGCTTTAGCAATTAAATATTCGTAATTTGAATATGTAAAGCTTGTTAATCTTCTATTGTTAATCATGAAGATATTTAAACAATAGATAAATAAATATATGCAAAGAGGTTGTACTGACTTGACTACTGTAAATTTCTATGAATGTACCGCGAAACATAAAACAGAGTAATCTTTATGAATATTTTTTTCTACATCGTCACTAATTTTCTTTCTTTTTTTCTTAATAAAAAGTATGGAGGATGGACCATTTCCCAGACCTAACAAAAATCTCTTTGAAAGGACGTATAAACTTATATTGGATTTCCCTTGGATATATCTTCATCACTTAATTTTTCTTTTTTACCACTTACATTTCTAACAAATAATCAATTTTCTTAGGTCCAATTTAATTTTCACAGGGGTTTTTTTTTATATAGAATTAAGGGAAAAAAATTGTCCGAGATATTATCAATAAAGAGATGATATCCTTACGTTAGTGACTATGAAACTGGTACATTTTCTGATTATCGTTCAATGGGAAAGCTGTGAAAATTATAGAGAAAGAGATTTGTTGAGAATGAATGAATCAATATACGATACGAGTAATCCCTACATTTTACATAGATACCGAGAATGAAAATTTCACATTGTCGGAAACCAATTTCTTCACGTAGAAATAATTTATTTTAATTATTAATTATTTTATATTTAAGAGAAATTAAATTAATTAATTTAGGGTAATGAAGTATCCATAGACCTACCCTAAAAAATTAAGAAAAGCGTGAACATATAAAATTGATATCTGATTTTAAATACCCCTTCGAACCAACCACATAAGCACTATAGCGTATTCAATAATTTTTGTTTGTGAATGCGCATTGGATGGTCGGTGATCGATCCATTCAACCCTTATATCAATTCCATTAATTTTATATAGAATTCAGAAAGCATAGGTAAGGGTAAATAAAATACTATGCCTAATGTCTACGCTACTTTTAAATATTTACCGGTATACTATATAATAGGAATTGAATCGCGAGTATTACAGCGATGGATAAATTTATTTGCTTGCTTTATATTTAAATGAAATATTTTCGGAAGGAAATACACTTAATGGTAAATCCTGTTAAATTCTGATTTACATAAGAAAATTTCCTTATAGATAAAGAAAATAGATTGAATAATAATAAAGATAAACTTAATAGGTGGTTACGAATTACAATCTTCCAGGTTGATTTATTCACCTCCAAACCAGTAATTTATGTAGTAAATTTATGTAAATTCGTCCTTAAATTTATTGTTCGTAACTGAATTGATTATAGAAATCAATAAATTTAATTTGAAAATAAATGATCCCATATATGATCCAATGTCCGATTTTAGATGTATATTGTATAGATACGATTTATTTTTCAGTTGGATTTCCCTTGTCATCCCCAGATGTCTGTTCGAGGGTTTCCAGCATCATCGGAACGATAACGGTCGATGCAGCTATGAATAAAAGGGATCTTAAAATTAATGTTAAATCCTGATAAAAAAAACTGTATACCAATCATCCCATATTTTGTTCCCATAGCTATCCATTGAGCATAATCTATATCCCCTTGAGCATCCCGTTCAGAACGTATTGGAATAACTTAAAAAAATTAATTTATTAATAATTTAAAAATTAATTAAAATCAAATCAGAAAACAACCTGAACAATTGCCAAATAATAGTTCATTTGAACAAATTACAAATGTAATAAAAATAATATGAGAATTTTTTAAAAACATGTTTATTTCAAATTAAATTAATTGTTTCGCAATGAATAATTTCAGGATTTCAATAGAAAATTTATAGCGAATTTAATTAATTTTATTTGAAGTAAAAAAAATACTTGACATACTTACTTTTAGATAAACAAGAAATATTAGTTTGATTGTAAATAGAATTTAAAATTAGCTAGGCAAAAATGCAGTCATTCCGTGGACATAATGATTTATTTAAATATGTTCCCTTCTTTAGGGTAATTTTAAATGTAATTTAAAATATTTTGATGCAACTTAATTTACGATTTCTAGAGAATTGTAATGCAAGATTTAAGGAAATTTAAAATTTTCTATACAAAATGTATGAAATTTTGGAGATATTCAGTGGCGTGCGGCTTGAAAAATATATACAAAAGCAGAAAGTTACTTTGACTGTTAGATAAAAATACAAAAATTAAATATTTCGAAAAAGTTGAAATTTATTTAAGAAAAATGAAAAAATCGTACCGGATCGCACCGAGAAATTTGAATATCGGACATCGCTACATTTGATCCGGATTACCCGATAATTTTCTTCGGATCCAAAAAATGTAATGACGCAGAAAGGTTATGAATTAGTTGAGGAAAAATAAAAAAATATCAAAACTACACTTTTCGTACAAAAGCTCTGCAAAAGCTTAAAAGCTCCCAGAAAATAAAACTTTCCCAACCATATTTTTTAGGATTTAAGATCTATTTTTTATCCAAATAACGATTCCTTAGCGAAATTTAAAATTTTTCCAAAATAAAGCTTCAAAAATCTGGAAAGCTCATTGAAAGCTTAATATTAAAATGTTATTTTATATAATTTGGAATCGAATTTTTATCCCATTCATTAAATTGAAATGAAATATGGAATTTTCGCAGAAAGCTTGTCCAGGCTATTGAAAGCGCAACGAAAGCTCTAAGTTTCGAACTTAATTTTTCACATTTATGTATTTGTTTTCTGTCCAAATAACGATTCTTTAACGAAATTTCGAGTTTTCCCAAAACAAAGCTTGTAAAATCTTAAAAGCTCGTTGAAAGCTTAAAATTTAAATGTCATTTTATATAATTTGGAATCTAATTTTTATCCCATTCCTTAAATTTAAATGAAATGAGGAATTTTCGCCGAAATCTTGTCCAAACTATTAAAAGTGCAACGAAAGCTCTAAGTTTCGAACTTAATTTTTCACATTTATAAATTTTTTTTATCCAAATAACGACTCTTTAACGAAATTCCGAGTTTTCCTAAATAGAAGCTTTTAAAATCTCGAAAGCTCGTTGAAAGCTTAAAATTTAAATGTATATGTATATCATTTGGGATCCAATTTTTAACCGATTCATTAAATTCAAATATTACTATTACTACATTAAATAAAACTATTAAAAGAGCACCGAAAGCTCTCAAATTCAAACTTAATTTTTTACGCTTAAAAATTTATTTTCTATCCGGAAAACGATCCTTCAACAAAATTTCATCTTTTTCCAGAATAAAGCTTTAAAAATTTGAAAAGCTCATTGAAAACTTGAAATTAAAATGTCATTTTATATAATTTGGAATCTAATTTTTATTCGATTCATTAAATTTAGATAAAATAAGACATTTTCGCTAAAAGCTTTTTCAATCCAATGGAAGCTGAAGGAAATCTCTAAGTTTCGAAATCAATTTTTACGTTTTAAAATCTATTTTCTATGTCCTTTTATTAAATCGGTCCTTTCGTTAAATTTAAAATTTTTTAAAACAAATACTTCAAAAATCTCGAAATTTCATTGAAGAAAATTCATAATTTTCCTTCAATTCAATTCAATTCAATTCATTAAAGCTTTCGTAGAGATTTTAATTTTCTACAGAGCTTTTTAACGAAAGTTTCCGATTTCATTTAAGTTTATTTATTGGGAGATAAAATAGATTTAATAATGAATCGAATTATATTGCTTTCAGGCAGATTCAGGTATCAGAAAACGTCAGGAATTGATCGATTATTATCTACTTGTGATGATTTTCCTTGCTTTTTCTGAAAATTTTACCAGACTCTATAAACTTTTCCCGATCTCTTCTATTTATGTCGGACTTTCCCGAATTTTTTTTTAAATCTTCTACGACCTTCCCGACATTTGTATTTGTTTTTTTTTTCAAACATCTTTCAGTTTTCGTTTAATTTGACCAGATTTTCTAATTGTTCGCAATATTTTCTCGAAGAGGAAATTTCAATGGCGCGTAAAGAACAGTCTTCAGAACAATTAAGACTATAAGATTTGTTCAAGACATCTTCAGTTAAGAATTCAATTTTTCAGGCTGAGCAGATGTGCCTAGAAATGATGGAAATCAAGACAGTATATTTGAAATTAACTCACATTTCTACCATCTCGGTTGCTCAACTTTCGAAAGCTTCTACGTTTACTCTAATAGAATATATGTGAATATATCACATCTTGGGTATCACTTGACTTGCGAATCCCATAGATGTGTCAATTTCAATACAAATGTTTAACAAATTCTAGAAATTAATAAATTTTGAACCCACTAATTTTGGGTAGCTAATTTCAGTCAATCCTTTTTAATCCCATTTCAATATTCATTATTTCTGAAGGAAGAATATTTAAAATAAGAATTTTTATGGAACGGCCTCTTGATAAGATTCGTTCATAAAAAGCTGAAATATAAATTTATTCATTTCCTTTTTTTGTTAAACGATTTTTATGAGTATCCAAACATCCAAACATAAAGTAATTTCTATTGTTAAACTTTACCCAGAGTTGGTTTTATGTTTAAATATTTTAACAGAATAAACCATGGCTCAGCAGAATATCCATTTTTAGATTTTAATTATTAAAATAACCGTTTTATGCACATTTTTTCTTGGAATAATTTTATCCAAATCATCTTTTATTTTATATATGAAATTTACTAATATTTTATAGGAAAAACTGGGCATGAACGGAGAAATGCATTTCAAATATTGATTGGAAAATAGAAGTGGTAATGAAAAAAATTAAAAATTAACACATAATATCGATTGATGTGGGAAAGGATGATAGGGATGGGTAAATACATTAAATAGTTCGGTCTTAAAATAAATTTACAATTTTTAATTACAGGTAATAAATTTCTTTGAATTAAAAAAATAATAAAATCCGTCTAATAAAATTCTTTTAACATAATAAATAATAATTGTAATTATTTGCAAACAAATAAGTCTACGTTTTAATATTTTTTATATAATAATCAATAATAATTGTTTTTCCCGCCACAGATCCAAATGCAGTTGGGTATTTACAAACACCACTTGAGGTTTTAGTGACCATAAACATCAGGAATCGTTTTTGTAAATGTTAAATGACTATCTATTATTTGAAACAGTTCCTGTGGCGATGGTATGCGTCCCGTTTCTAATTTCGACCACACCGGTAAATCGTTAAATGAAATTTCAAATGCTCCCGAAGATATTAACTAGATGAAATAGAAAGGATATTTTCAGGAAAGTGTTCTATTATATGGAATTAAATCGAATCAAACCTGAGCTTCAAGCATGTTACCAACAAAAAATATCATCATACAAGCGTACAGTTTATTTTCGGTGCACCACCGATACCAGGCGGGAATTCCCTGTCCCAAATATCCCCAAACATTGTACGCTGACATTATAACCAAAATCAACAGCAACTTTGATACAAGGATGACTTTCGATAGATAGAAATTCATTCCCGGTGGATCGTAATTGCTTCCTTGCACCGTCATATGTGGATACCGTTGATGTATTATGTTTGCATAATCCTCGAACGCCTTTTTGTAACCGCATGAATAGCTACGGATTGGAATGGATTGAAATAACCGGATATGAATGTCGATCGATTGATTCAAACTTACCAATAGAAGAACGAAATTTTCGATTCACCAACACCGATTCCTGTACTACCAAATTGCTCATTTAAGTAACTGTCGGCTGATGTATTCGTTGAAAGGAAACAGACAATTATCAGACAAACTGTACACGTGAAAAATGCAAATTCATTTCTGGAAATCATTGTTTCGTTCTAATTTTATTCTTAATTATTTTCCTTCTAAAAATTCCTTCCTTAAATTGGATTTGAACAATTGCTTTGGCTTTTATTTCCGTTTCACTTTATTTAATTAATGATAAAACTTCTTCGTTTTTTCTCGTTGCAATAAAACCAACCAACAAATCGAAAATAAATTGACGTTTATTAATTGACGGTTTACAGTAGCGGCCAATTTTGTGTTCAATGTTAAAGAGGCGGTTACAATGCGTCGGTGTCGCTCATCGCTGAGATATGTCAAAAAAAAATACCAAATGGACTCGTTTTATTACGATTCCAATGACGTGAAGGCCGTAGCCAGGAAGGGGTTTATGGTGGTTTGAACTTTCGAAAAATATGTGTTTTGCCCGAAATGTTATTAGCATTAAATTTGAAAGCTTGCTCTAGTGATTTCTCTTAAGAGATCAATCACTTATGCTGCTAAATCTCGATACTAATAAATAATTTTAAGACTTGTGGGGTTTTTTTTAAATATAATGAAAAGAAATGAAAAATTGGAGTTTAAAAAGTTCGACTAGAGAACATTTTTTTCATAAATTTGTTAGTGCTCAATATCTCTAAAAATATCAATCTTACAAGGAGGGGATATGTACTGTTCCGCCCAATTGGGTTCATTTTTACCACATATGTAGGCCATAACAAGGGTTTCAACTGGTGCAACTCAAAGCGCGCACCTCTCAACCCCTTCCGAGAAAATCGAGTTTGAAAAATTACAAGCTTGTTTATATACTATA
>JANTOP010002253.1:0-18374 GCA_027564815.1 Symmerus nobilis
ACTAAGTACAAAACCATTAAATTGAAATAAATATTTTTTTCTCTGGAAATATTTATAATATTTCAAGAGATAAACGAATTGTGATTCGGTTAGTCAGATTATATTATTAAGAACATAATATGTCTTACTTTAGTATATATTTTACTTGCTTGACCATAGTCGAGTCGTCTATTAGCCGGGGTCAAGCAAACATCACCGTTTGACGAAAGAAAGAACAGACGAGTGATTTAATACAATACTAAATACATTCATAAATCTTAATATTAAATTAGATTTACACGATATTATACTTAAGTGATTATTCAGTTACATCTATCCTAATTAAATAATTGAGAGAAACAGGTTTCGTTCCTCGAATTTAATTTTAAAAAAATGTTATTAATTAAGAAACTAATATTTTTAATATTAATCGGATGTATAATTGTAAACGCTGTTGATGCGGATAGCATTGTGAAGCGTATGTGGAGGAAGCTAACATTTTCTAACGATGATGAGGATGTCGATAACATCTTAACATATGCTGAACCAGAACGAAGTGAAGGAAATGTTGTATTTAATATAACAGAACGAGGTAGCCTATGGAATCCATTTAACTGGTTTAAGCGGTCCGGAACAAGTGAGCCAATATCATATAATCCGGATGTAGATTTAACGACAGTAAGTATATGATATTTCTAGGGCTAGCTAGAATCTATAGAATAAAAAGTTAATGGATTAGTTTCGATAATGTATATTTAATAAAGAAACCATACGTTTCATTTGAAATTCTAGAACGGGTTCAGAGAATTTCATGAAAATTTTACCAGCCTAACTACTACTTCATATAATATAATATACAAAATTTCAGTTAATTTCACCGATCCGTTCGCGAGATATATGGTCCTAAACAAATCGTTACAAAAAATTGAATTAGAGATTTGGGACATCTAAATTAAAAATTCTAGAACGGTAAGATTCGTTCCGGAGAATTTCACAAAAATATTACCAAATCATTGACTACCCTAAACATTAGAAATTTCAAAATTTTAACAAATTTCAAAAATGCGTTCTTGAAATATTTTAATTTCTAATACGAGCTGGCGACATCAACACTTTTCTAGGTCCCAAACGTTCTTAAACACCGTGTAAGAATTAAGAAAATTAATTAAATAATTAAGATAATTTTCTCTAATTTTGTTGGACCTATTTTTCCCGGATAACAGATTATCCAGATTTCCAGTACCTATATCTATTAGCTAATCGTGATACTTTGTCCAAATTGACTGAATCTTTTTGTCCGGATAGCAGATGAGCTTAATTAATAACTAGCTTCAGGATTGGGAAATAAGAAATTATTTTGAGGGAATTACGAGCTTTAGCTTTAAAAAATTTATCATATTTCGGTATATCTATTTTAAATTCAAAATTTTATTAAGAAAACTTTTTCTAAATTAGCAGAATCTATTTTTTCCGGATAACAGACAAGTTAAATTAAAAAAGTATTTGAGGTAATCATCGAGATTAGTTTAAGGAAATTTAATTAATCCCTACGGTCCACAACGTTAAAAGCAAATGGCCAACAATATCTAGAGATTTTCTCCAATCTCTGGAATTGTGCCACATATCTTAATTTCACTTTACAATTAAGGGCTGGCTTAATAGAGCTAAGACGTTAAATACCTTAAGGGGTTATCTTACAATTATTATTTTCAAAATGATGTCGAAACGTGAATTTTTTAGTACTGAAAAAGAATTGCTTATAGTCACTTTTAAAAATCCGAATAATAAGGAGGACTGCCCATCGTCTACCACTAAGCGCAGAGTTATATAGTATATGCCCTAGCTCAGAAGCTACAAGTAGTATATACCCTAGCTACAAGAACCCAGACTTTAGCCAGATTTTGCGTTCTTCTGGAATCGATTAGGTGATTTTTGATTGAAATTCAAAAGCGCTTAAATCGTGATACTTAACTGCGAAGAGCTTTGGAACGGCCTCTTTCTCTTTATGTTGCCTTATTCTTCCGTTCTCATAGTTTGAGGTTCTAGGATAAGTTCCAAAATAAAGTGTAGTGTAGAGGTTTACCTGTGATTTTTACTTGAAGTTCCAAAAAAAAAATCATGACGGATAAGAATATAGAACGCCCGGTAAAAATCTGAGATCCTTTTCATTTTTGCCGCCAAATTTAGGTTCCTCGCTAACTCTAGGTTTAATATATTTACATTTTAGGCCCGAATTATGCTCTAAATAAATACAGAGGTGGCCAAAATGCCTAAACAACCACAATGCATCTGATAATCCAATTTTGGTTTTATCTTTTGATTCATCTTTTATCCATATTGGGAAAAATTAATGCGTTCAAAAATCTATCCCAAACTTAAAGTTTTAATTGAGCTTTTAAGGTTTCGCATTCGTATTTGTAGAAACTTTTAGATTTCGTTAACATTTAATTATTTGAATAAAAATTGGAATTCAAAATGCATAAAATGTTATTCAAAACTTGATAATTTCGCTGAGGTCGTAAGTTTACGTAGAGTTTTGAATGGAACATTTTAAGTTTCGTTACAATTTAATTATTTGAATGGAAAATGGGTGTCAAAGCGAATAAAATTATATATAAGAATATTTCAAATAGAAGATTTGATAAAAATTCATTTATTCGGATACAAATTAGATTTGAAAACCAATAAAATTTTATTCAAAACGTAAAGCTTTCACTGAGCACTTATGTTCACGCAGAGCTTTTATCGTAAAATTTGGAGTTTCGATGCAGTTTAAATATTTGAATGGAAAATAGGTGTCAATACGAATAAAAGTATGTCTCAAATTGAAGGTATTCATTGAGCTTTTAAGCTTTTGTGGAGCTTTTGTAGGAATATTTCAGATTTGATTAAAATTTGATAATTCGGATACAAATTAAATTTGAAAATGTATCAAATTTCATTCAAAACTCAAAGCTTTCGCTGAGCAGGTAAGTTTATGCGAAGCTTTTGTAGTAACGTTTTGAGTTTCGTTGCAGTAAAAATTATTTGAATGGAAAATTAGTAAATACGAATAAAATTATGTCTCTAATCCAAAGCAATCCTTGAGCTTAAAAGCTTCTGTAAGAATATTTCAGATTTGATTAAAATTTATTTATTGGGATTAAGTTTAAATTTGAAAACGCATAAAATTGTATTCGAAACTTAAAGCTTCTCAACGGATTTTTTTATTTATTCCGAGCGAGAACGCGTGAAACTGCAAAATTTAGCAAAATTTTAAACATGAACTGATTAATTTGAGAATTAAAATCACTAAGTAGGTCCCGGAGTTTTAAATCGGGGCTAGGGTCTGTAAATGGCTCAACGTGGCCTTGGTCGTAGTCAGGGCTGCTATGTACTGCTAATTGTGGTAGTAATTTTACTGGTATAATATAGAGTTAACCTAGAAGCCAAGTCAGCGTTATTTATTAACTTCCTGCAATCTGTTATTAGTGTTGCAGTACTCTATCCAGATCCATATATCGTCATCGTCAAATTGTAAAGGAATTGTGCGATATATAAAGGAGAGATCGAGAGAGTAATCTATGTTGCCATTATTTGCGCCGTCTTTGTGCCAGGTTTATGTTCCTAGGACGGCATATATTATTTATAAGATTTTATATTTAGAATTTCGTCTAATAATTAAGTAATTAAGTCACCATAAGACTCCACAGGATATATATATACTTTGCCGGTTTCCAGCGAGATATACTTATCACTTTAACTAAGTGTGGTCGCCGTTATTTTTATTAATGCAAAATTTAATACAAATTCTTGTCTAACAATAAAGTTTATTTTAAAATTACAATTTGTGTATGTTAATAATCAGCAAATATTTCTCTTATCAAATATTAGGTCCAAGGGTCAGTAAATAAATTTGAACTTTGGGGATATTCCTCGAATCGACGCATTATTTTAAATTAAATTGACGTCAGTCTTAAATTCTTAATTATTATTCTAACTTCGACAGTGTGAGCTAGCCGTACGTCACGGTTACCAATGCGAATCTCATATCGTTAAGACGGATGATGGTTACCTATTAACCGTTCATCGGATACCATGCGGGCGAAAGGGTTGTGGTGGTGACCGTGGTATGGGACAGCCCGTCTTCTTACAACACGGCCTGTTAGCAAGTTCAGCCGATTGGTTGCTAAGCGGACCATCGAAAGCGTTAGCTTTCATTTTATCGGACGCTGGATATGATGTATGGATGGGAAATGCTCGTGGTAACACGTACTCAAAGCGTCACACATCGTATGATAATGATGATTCAGAATTTTGGGCGTTCAGTTGGCATGAAATGGCTGTACATGATGTGCCAGCTGAAATCGATTATATATATGAGACAAAGTGTAGGTGGATCGAATGTATGAATGATTTCAATGTATGTTCCTAAATCGTTGTATTCAATTTCAGATGGGAATGAGACAAGTCTGTACAACCTCTTGTATATCGGCCATTCGATGGGTACGACAATGGCTTTCGCAATGCTGTCTGAACGACCCGAATACAATCAGAAAATCCAAGCTGTATTTGCTTTAGCACCCATTGCTTACATGACACACATTAAAAGTCCTATACGGTTACTAGCACCATTTTCTGGTAACATCCAGGTATGAAAAATAATCGTTACATTTCCAGGACCTGAAATAAAAACATTCCTTAAACCTAAAGTTACTCATTCGATTGTTTGGGGCCAATCAATTCTTACCACAGAATCGGATTATAAAATATCTAGCGAAATATGGTTGTGAACTGACCGAAGCCGAACGGTACATTTGCGAGAATACCGTGTTCGTTTTGTGTGGATTCGATAAACCGGAATATAATGAAACATTGATGCCAATAATATTTGGTCATACACCGGCCGGTACATCGACCAAAACCGTTGTTCATTTTGCTCAGGAAATCCATGAACACGGTAATTTCCAACAGTTCGATTATGGGAAAACAGAAAACCAGAAACGTTACGGATGTGAGAAACCACCGTTATATAATATCAGTCAAATACAGACGCCAATCGGATTGTTTTATGCACAGAATGATTGGTTGGCTGGAAAGGAGGTAAGTTTGTGGTGGGTGATGGACGATAAAACTATAATCTAATAATAATTATATATTTTCAGGACGTCATTAAACTACACCACGCACTGCAGAACAATTCAATGGAATTGTACGAGGTTCCGTTTGAGAGTTTCAACCATGTCGATTTTCTATGGGGGAAAGATGCACCGCAATTTGTTTATAAGAGATTGATGGAGCTAATGGAAAATTACAATTAAAATAAAAAGTCTCGATTTAAGTTTAAAAAAATATTATTTCATTTCTATTTATCTGTAAAACTCTGTTTCAATTATTTACCGGGGACACATAGCATGTCGCCCACCATCAACCGGTAACTGGACACCAGTCACAAAACTGGCATGTTCATTGTTTGCTAGAAATGCAATGGCCGCTGCAACTTCGGTAACCGTTCCCGGACGCCCTAAGGCATGAGTTGTCTTACAATGCTCTAGAAACTGACTATAAGTCGTATCATCCATTCCACCACGTTGATGAAGACTGGTAACGATGACACCAGGATTAACGGAATTGACCCGAACACCTTTCGGTGCCAATTCTAAAGCAACACATCGAGTAAATTGATCGACAGCCGATTTGGAAATGTTATAAGCGAGAACATTCGGAAAGGATCGAATCCCCGTTACACTGGATACATTAACGATATTTCCTTTGCTGGCAATCAAATGCGGTACGGCCAACATTGTTAAATGGTAGACGGATCGAACGTTTGTATTCATCACCCGATCATATTGATCGAGTGTCGTTCCTTCAATGCTTCCCGTCTCAATGATACCAGCATTGTTAATCAAACAATCCAGTCGGCCATAGTGAGCGATCGTTTCATCAATAATACGACGGATATCCTGTTCGTTCGTTACATCGGCTATAATCTTTAATGGTTTCGGTACACCGACCGGAGTATCACATTGGTTAATCACCTGTTGTAGATTGGTTTCATTTCGACCGGTTAAGGCTAATGAGGCACCCAATTTAGCTAAATGGATTGCCGTACCTTCACCAATACCCGAACTGGCACCGGTTATCAATATCACTTTTCCATTGAATGCCATTTTTAATCGCTGATAAATCAGAATTAATAGAATTTTAATCAATCAGTTACAACGTTATCACTCACCTGTATTGAGATAAATGATCGCCCGGTCGCTCGTAGTCCTAAAAATAAATCCAATTGATAGATTTCAATTAAATTAACCAAAACCACTTAAAAACAAACAATCAACGCACAGCAAACTGTCAATTTCTAATTACCTTTTACAGGGTGGTTCGGCATGAATTTCTGTTTACACGAGCAATCAATAATTTAAAGAGAGAACATTTGGCATAAACCGCCGGTACTAACTGGTGCTCACTGATAAGAAGTTCCATTCCAATTCTAGAAATTCAAATAGCGTACTGTATTCAGAGAGTCTTCACAAAACTCATATATTATACCAGGTCGCGGATACCAAAAAAGTATCATCGTGCTTACTGTGACGTATATGCCGACTTAAGGCAGTAGAATTTTGCATTAACAGTTACATGATAAACTTATTCATGTTAAACATTTATAACTTCGCTACTGAACAATTCTCTCTCGTATTCTCTCGTAACCGGTTTTTATATATTATTTTTAGTAAAAGGAGGGTGCGAGGTAAAGTAACGTATATGATACACAAAATTTGTATGCAATTGATATGAAAAGGCTGGGGCCTGGGTTTTTAAATGTGACAACTTTGCTGAACTATTGATACGATTTATTTATTTATTCAATCAACCAACAGACATTTTACCCTACTAATTTCATGATAACATTGTTATTTGAACCAATATTTGTAATATACAGTAATAAGCGCCATAGAAATAACAATTATTTAGAAAATAACATTAATTGTTATCACAAGTCTAAAAATAAAAAATCCAATACATGTAATTTGTACGAAAACTTATAGTTCTAGATCAATGATGTTTAGAAGTAGACTGAATAATCGCTAGCCTATAAATATAATGCTACAGTACTGATGTGAGCTTACAGTTCGCAGCAATCACCCTGATATCTTTTACAAAAAAGTCGACGCAATATACCAAACTCGAACGCCGAGTTATAGGAATTAAATACAGACGACATTCTATTAATTGGCTCGAAGAAGTCTGTAGTTCATTCTATATCATAAATACGTGAGCAATTCATTACAACAGAGTTGTCGAGGAGGTACCTTGATATTAATCAGTGATAATAGAGCAGAGCAGCCAATAGGACTCGATAGGAAGCTCCTGTAAATTACCGTCGGATCTCAAGTGTTCCAATATCATTAACGAACAGAAGAAATGAAAGTGGACTTAGATTGCTACGTTGGGGAACCCGAGTCTTAACTGAAAAAGTTATTGATTAATCATTAACCAGTTGGGAACGGCCAGTTAAACACGACTTAATCCAATCCAATAATGATGAATGTTACCGATTTCGTCCAACCTACGAATCAGACACCTATGGTTCACTCTGTCGAAAGCTTTATAATAAACTACATCCACTTCTATAGCCTAACTTGTTTACCCTTAATGAACATTATCCAAAATTCAGAGGTAGGCAACGTTTTTTTATTGCGGATTGATGGCCGATATGTGCATATTTCCCGTGTATTTTCTCCGTTGCATGCAGATGTAGCATATTCTTCCGTTCTTTTTCTTGGTGGCACGTAGATCGACATACCAAACGAACCGCTTACAATTTTTGGTGGCTCAAGAAGCGTTTTAAACGTATGGTTGGATTTCATTGATTATTATTTATTTCGATTGTCCGACAGGAAATTAAATATGGAATAAGCTTGGTAACAAATCAACGTTTAATTACTTTGTCAATCAGTAAAGAACCACAACGACAAACCAATTATTTCAGAGTAAGGGATTATGGACCTTAGGACATATATTTAATTTTATTCAAAATAAACGATCCAATTAATGAATAGCAATTTTTTATTGAATTTGTCGGATTTATGATTAGTAAAATTTCCAACGCGTGTATTACTGTACATATAACGCTAAATGCAATTGGTCTTTATTGCGGCTACACCAAACCATAGAAGTTGAAGATTATCTGATATATTTTGTTTTCTTCATATATTTATTTCCAATTATGGTAAAATAATATGTCAGCTAGTCAATTACTTAATTATATTGTAGATAAAGAGGGTACAACTATTTGGAGGAAATAAGTATACCAAGATGTCACACAAAATAATGCCATATTTACTATTGATGATTAAATCTTGAAGAAATACTCATTCTGCGTGAATTCTGTCTGTATAATGTTAAAAATCAAATTTCACCAATCTTGAGAGGCATAATGATCTTATAAACGATACTTTCATATTTACTTCTCCGACTCTACAAATTTCCTTCACAAGTTACTTACTTAGAAGTAATTTTTTTAATAAATTCAATAACTCGTAAATCTAGTGATTTGCTTTATTGTTGTATTATTACTGTTCGCATAGCATTAGTTAAACATATCAAGAATACATGTTAAAGCTTTAAACCGAAACTCGCAACCGTTCGGAAGTTAGTGCTTGTAAGCATGACCACGACAATGCTTATCCGCATATATATTACAATTTATTATTTATATTATATAATTTACACGTTTCTTTTTAATACAATTTTGTTTCCCAAATTAGGAGCCCAAAATTTAGTCCTGCTTCAAGGCCCGATGAAGTGTTAATGTGCCACTGCTATGTACGTACTTTAAAAATTTGTGGTGGAATTTGCGTTCGTTTGAGTTAAGTCGAGCAATTAGTTGCCCGATAACCCGATATTGCAAATAATTGGTAATGTTTTAAAAACGATTCGTATAATACGCAACATGCCTTCTGATTAAATTGATTTTTAAACGCTTACAGAAACACATTTTAAAGATATTATTGAACAGCTAAAATTATTAACTTAGTCTACTGTCAAAAGTGGACGAAAACCTCTGTATTACCTTCTATAGACGGTATAGTTTTTTGCATAAACCAGTTAAACAATAACTCAAATACAACGGATATTCAAATGAACCGTTTCTAATGGTTTTTTAACCGTTCTCAAACGTAGTAATTTAATTGAATTAAATGAGCCAAGCTAAGCTTAATTTTTAAATATCTGTATTCATTTTCTTATCTTAAAAAAATTCTAAATGGAGATTAATCTACAGATATTCTCTCTGAAAATCTGAAAATATAGTGTGGTTGCAAATAAATATAACACGTCATCATAAAATGGCATTTTATTTGAAACGGGTGCCATTAACATGTTGACAACAAGTAGCAACTAGTCGTAGTCAGGTACAAGATCAATAAATTGGTTAATTAAATAAATAATTAATTATTGGGGAATATAAGTTATGGAAATTGGATTTATTAATTGTATTTTGAGGAGTTTTTATATAAATAGAGTCGCCAAAATTTCTTTAATAAAATCGATTGTATTTATCAATCTCCCATTTTCCATTCAATAAGTTAATGGCAGCACTTAAACTTGACAACTGGAAATGTCCGTTGAATTTTCTAGTCGAGAAAACACGCTGAAATGTCAAGCAGATTTCAGGTGCATGTAAACGAAGAAAACATCATCAATATTTTTATTTTGTGTTTGTAAATTTAGAAGCTTTTTTTTGTATGGAAAATTATGAAAATGATTGGAAAACTGATTGATGAAGTTGAAAAGAATGAATGTTTATATTCAAGAAAACATCCTGATTTTAAGGACCCGGAATTGAAAGAAGAAATCTGGCATTCAATCGCTGCTAAATTCAATACGACGGGTAAGTAATCCATTTGAAATTCTAGAACCGAAAGATGGGATTTATTAAACCGTTTTTCTACCCTCACAGCTGGTATTTGTAAAACGAAGTGGAAAAGTTTACGGGATAAATTTTCGAAAGAGATCCGGAAGCAGAGTTACGACGATAGTTTGGAAATCCCATCCGAATGGCGATATTTCCGAAGAATGGAGTTTATCCGTCCATACATTTGTCCGAGAAAGTATTCTATCCACTAAAAGATGTTAAATGATTTGATTTATTTACAATATAAAACCATATTTTAGGCCCGCTTCGTTCGGACCAAAAGCCTTGGACCCGATATCCTTTTCCGACATTGACAAATTAGATGCGGACGATTCAATATTTCCTTGTTCGTCAGACATACCAACCCAATCTAATTTCGATATAAAATCATCCGAACCGGCGTCATTTGATGTTGATTTGCCGGATGAAGAGTCGGCCGTACTCTCCAAGTTACCGGACGATATGATTAGCTCGTTTCTGGAACGAGTAGAAGGTATTGCACAGAAGAAGACGCAACGGAACACCCATCAAACGTTCTGTGATTTTCTCGCTGAGCGATTAGAAAAGTTTCCGGATGAAAAGGTGTACGAGATACAGTTGAAATTTATGTCGATGCTGAACGAGGAGGAAAAGAAGTTGAGACGGAGAAATACATTTAATAATAATTAATTATAAGAGAATAGATTTAAGCATAGTTTTTTTTTTTTGCCTTTGTTGCGTTCAATTATTAAAATTTTCAAATAGAATATTTAATTGTCAAAACAGTATAACTTCCCCAATTTATGGCACTTCGATCCTTTGTAAAATAAATATGGATAACACCCATACAGTTTTTGATGTCGATTTACTGATTATTCAGTTCCAAATTTCGGCTTGCCCAATTTTCTATTTTAAGAAATCAATACTGAGAAGTGTTCTCTTTAACCCATCCAACTTTCATGAATTTCTGTTCATTGGTTCCATAGATATTCAATTGGGAATTACATGATTCCAGGGAAATCTACCAGGTTTTAGAAAATCGATACTGGGAGGTTCGTTCTCCACCTAAACCAATTTTCATGAATTTTTGTTCATTGGTTCCGGAGATATTCAGTTTGGAATTTTATGATTCCAGCGAAACCTACCGATTTTTTTAGGGAAATCAATACTATGAGGTGTGGTCTTTACTCCACCCAACTTTCATGAATTTCTATCTATTGGTTCAGGAGATATCCAATTGGGAATTTAATGACTCTAACGGAACCTACCGATTTTTTTTTTAAATCAATATTATGAGATGAATCCTCCATCGCAATAAATTTTCATGCATTTCTATCCAATGGTTCTGGAGATATCCAGTTGGAAACTTTATAATTCCAGCAGAACCTATTGATTTTTTAAAGGAAATCAATACTAAGTGGTATCCTCTATCCGAGACATTCAATTAAGAATTTTATTATTTGGCCTACCCCCTATATTTCAGGTATTTCACATATTTTGACAGTTCTTTATAAGACGAACGATGTAAAAATATAAACGAGCAGTTGTCAGGGACGTAAATCAAACGCTATCTGTACCAGAATCGTTGTCCAATTTGTTTGTAGTTTTGGCAAAAATCGCGTTGTCGCCAATTAATTTTATTTAAATTGAAAATGATATTCACTTTAATCGACGAAGTTGAAAAAAATGAATGTCTCTACCTAAGAAGTCATCCGAACTTCAAGAAATTTCAGGTAAAAGAAAGGATTTGGGAAAAAATCGCAGAGAAATTGGATACTACACGTAAGTAGATTTAATTTGAATCTGATAATCCTTATTGATAATCTAATCATCGTTTCCTTCTCCACACAAGCCCAAGCATGTAAAACGAAATGGAAGAGTTTGCGGGACAGCTTCTCGAGAGAATTGAGATCGCGGGATTTAAGTGATAGCGGTAGTGTGGATGGAACCGCCGAATGGAAGTATTTCCGTAGAATGGAATTTATACGTCCATTTGTTTCAAGACGGCCGTATGGATGATTTAATATTTTATTTTATTTCAATAATAAAAAATTGTTACAGAACGATGGTGAGTAGCTGCGAACCAAAGGTAGAAAAACCGATGTATTATGAGGAAGAGGACGACACTACGAATATCGATGATTCGGAATCAACGGAAATAACGTCTACACCGATGCCATCCACCTCTGAATCACAACCGACGTTGGACGTTGATATCGTTTCCTCACTTCTTGATCGAATCGATAATATCGTACAAAAGAGGATCCAATCGTCAAATAATACGAATAAAAGTTTTTGTGATTTCGTTGCTCAACGATTGGATGCATTTCCACATCATATCGTTAACGAAATCCAGTTAAAATTCATATCGATCCTAAATGAAGAGGAAAGAAATATGAAAACGAACAAATTTGATTTGTAGGAGGTCCGTCTCAGGGCGAAATGTATTAATTTTAATTTTAAAATATAAGAAAGCCTAAATTGTACTCTACTTAAATTTATTTCTCATTATTTTATCCGGCTTATCAAGTAACTGGGACGATTAAACTATTTTCCATCACTTTTACTTTAAACCGAAACAGAATCGGAATTTTCGATAACATTGGATTCCCATTCTGCTCCAATAACCGTACCCAGGACAACAGGGAATCTTTAGTCGTTGTCCCGGTTGAACAGATCGCAAATATTATACCGTCATCCTGAACATGGACACTACTATCTTCTATCGGTACTATTTGCTTACGACGTCGTCCAAATCCTTCAACAAAAATATTGCTTACATCTAAAAAGAGAGAAACCAATGAAAAAGGAAGTAAATTTAAATGAAACGTCGGTACCATCCGGATCGTAGTCGTCTTGTCGGATTGTTGGTTCCGGTGGATCACTTTTTAATACAAAATAATTAACGGTAGCGCCTCGCAACCATATCGTAAACGGGCCTTCAATGTAAATTGGTTTATCGATTGAATGTTTGGCCAGTAACTTAATTTGTATCGGACTCTGTCCACTAACAATCCACGTATCATCTAACGCCCCATCAACATCCGTTGTATTATAAGTGACAACCGTCGATTGTAGGTCAACGGTACACATCCGTTCAACGGCTAATTGTGCCAATTCATATTCATCGGTTGGCGGTGGATTTGGAACGGGCCACGGTGATAGATTTCGAAATCTGGGCATCCAGTACATCATGCGCCAAAATTTCCGTAACGGATGGCCCCGATTACCGAACACATTCAATAGAATCGTTTCCATTTCCTTGTCGGGCATCACACCCAAATCTTCCATCTGTTCCAGCACATCGATGGCGCACTGCTGCTGCTTCGGATAATGTTGGAACTCCAATTGAAATATGTTCGTCGGTATGAATTTTCCTTTCGGGAATACATTGATTAACGCTTTGTACACCTCCAGATCTCGGTGGACACCGAAACTTTCCATACTCCGTAACGCGGCGTAGATAAATTCGACGTGGTTGCGTCGACGCTTGTCACGGTTTATGAAGTATTCAACCATTTCGATGTACGAATCACGATTTTTATCTTCAATATCAGCAAATGAATCTCGAATTGTTAATTCCTTTTCGGCAACGGCAGCATTATGTCGGTCCCGTTCCGTATTCTTTTTTGCGTAATTCCGGTGGTGGATTAAAATCGATTGGGCAACCGGTCGGATCGTTTTTGAATGATTTAATAGATCGATACATTTTGAAAAACCGGTAAATAATCGTAAATAATTATTTGGTCGAAGCAAAGACATTTTTAAAATTTACATTTTATTTATTTTAAGGTTAAATTGGACGTAAATCAAAACAGCTGATTTTTGGAGGTTATGTTTTAATTGTTTTTATTTAAATTTAAATAAAATAACATTTAATTTAAATTATTCAATTAATTCGGACTACTTTGAACTGCTTCCATTCCCATATCGCTGTTGAATTGTTTCCAACAACAATTCAATTCGTCCGGCCATCATCGGTTGGCCTTTTCTCGTTTTCTTGGATAGGATTTTCAGTTTCCGGGCTTGTTCATTCTTTCGTTGTAAGATTTTCGTTTCTTTTATCGCTTTTTGTTCGTCCCGTTCACGGATCCGGTCCAATCGTTCCTGTTCGAACCGATTTATCTCATTCGGACGGTTATCTTTCGGTTTCCGGAATTTCTTGTTGTTTCTAGGTTTATTCGGTTGCCACGGATTTCTTTTAAATTTCTCTTTATTGTTTAATCGTTTTTTATCCATTCCACCTTTCGGTGATTTATTTTTGGGATTTTTAACGGATTTATTATCTTTTGATTTATTTGTTTTCATTTTAAAAAATGTAAACAATGAACCACGTTGGGATTTAAAAGACGGACCCGTGACACATCAGGGCCTAAAACCGGGAACACAATTGTTCACGTGGCTCACAAATATTACGCTACGCCAAGAAAAATTAATTCCTACGTATTTTGATAAAAATGTTTTTGGTTCGCAGAAGTAACTCTTGAACGATAATCAAGAACCTAAATTAACCATCAAACTCATCTAATGTTTTTCTTTTATTACTTGTATGTCTTTTATTACTCTTCAATACGTCCAGAAAGTCATGTCAAACACATTTGATCATATTTGATGGCATGTTTCCCAACAAAACAGTTTGATTATTTTATTATCAAAAGATATTTTATTCTGTTAAATAAATAGTTATTCCCTCGATACCTTCCTTACCCCCTCAAAGCCGGGGGATAATTAAAGACCCAACAACAACGTCATTAGGCTGTTATTAGATCGAACACTACTGACATTAGCTTTATTCTAGCGTTTAATAAGCCCCCCCCCCCACCTCTCGGTCTGTAACGAATTTAATTTTCTTCTCGGACGACTTTTCGTAATTTTGTCCTTCCCAACATTGATTATCACCTGTGCCACTAAATATAAGGGTCAACTTCCTCGTGCATTACTTTGACGTCAGTATTTCTATCCGGCAAAATGTCTGTTTTTGATCATCATTGCCATCTATTGGCAGACAGCGATTTTTTCAACATGTTTTCTATATCCAATTTGAACCAATGAACAATTCGCCCATACATCACTTTCACCTCAGACCCCTTCTTGAACGGCTAATGCAATAAAAACGGTTATTTAGGCCATCAGTGCCATCTATTGGGAGGCAGTTATTTTTTAAAATATTTTTGTTAAGTCTACCTTCACGTAAGGAAGAACATTAACATCGGACGCTTTCGATTTACAGATTTTTGTATAAAGAAAGAATTTCTTTTTTGTGTCGACGAATATAACGTCATACGGGAACCTATGGAACTGTCAACATAAACAATAATCTAAATTTACCTTAAGTTACAGAAAAGTCCAAAGTTATATCCTATTTCCGTGTTTTCTTCGCACAACGTTTTGTTTTGGTTCGGCGAAAAAATTGAAATTTTAACCGTTAGCACCACCAATAATTTGGGCGAAATTACGGAACCACCATCCGATGCACCGACCAATTTTGTCAATTTATTGTATTTTAAAGAGATTTAAACAAGCTTTTATTTGTACACGTGACTCGTAATATGATTAAGTTGAAATATTACAACGTAGTATGATGAACATTACCATATGTTACTCATCAAAAACATTCTACTACTATAATCTGCCATACTTATAAAAATACCGAACTTCAGTCATTTTTAACGTTCAGTTTTATTTTCAATAGCCGTTTGACATTCTTTTGTATCAGTCGACTTCAGTTGCTTTGTAAAAATGGAAAAAGTCGGACCGTGTTATGATTAAGTTCTGGCAACACGTCTACGCAAGTTCAAGCAGTGTTAGACGCCGTTTACGGGGCTTTTGCCTCATCATTTGCCACTCTGAAAGCCATGATGATGAGCGTTCGGGACGGTCAAAAACTGCGACCTCTACCGATACCATCGAAATAACGCACTAAATGGACCGTTGAATTATGGTTCAACCGATAGAAGAGACTGTGGGCTAATTGAGAGCACCCGTTTGTTCGTTTGTCATATATTGCAAAATTTGACATGAGAAAGTTATGGGTTTCACGCTAGCTCACTTTAAATTAAATATTCATCGGACGTACATTTCCAAGGCCCTGCTTAAGCAGTTTTAGTGAAACAGATAGGATTGTTTACGTCGAATTTCACCAGATTTTCCATATAGACCCCAGCGACTATTTCCTATTTCCCTACCTCAGGATTTGTAACGAAGCACAAAGATTTACATCAACCAAAACCAACTACTATTTGAACGGGTTAAAGAGGATAGAGCATCGTTGGATAAAGTACACCGACTTAAAATGAGACTATGTTGAAAAATATGGAATTGGACAGTGTGATGCCTGGATATTTGCTCCCCATAATCATTATTACAAGTGATCAAACATATCCCACCCTGTAATAAGTACTAAACAATTCAACCAAACTTAATCCACTTCCTCCAATTGGTTACAACAACTACATTTCAAATGTTTATTTTTAAGCTAAGAGATCATCCATATTTCATATTCCATCAGTAACAGTTACTATAACATTTTATGGTGTAGGAATACGCCTGGAATCATACATTTCTTATATTCAAATAGTCATGAAATTAATCCATTCCAGTTATAGACACGTCTTCTATAAGGAATTTTACAAGAACGAACGTGAATTTTAACTTATTATTTCTAAATTATATTTCTTCAAATCGGGTTCATATTACAAAGATATGTTTAATAAAATTCCATTTCCAACAAAGAATATGGGCAAGATTTGTAACACGTTCAGACTTGTTGGATAAAATTCATAATTTTCTCATGCTTTTAATGTCTGGGAAGATCAACGACTTTTTTATAAACCAGACTAGACTTTGACCATGTTGTACTCGTTCGTAAAAAGTTAAAATAAATCTTGAAATTTTGATCATGCGAGGTATTTTCTATACGTCGCTAGCGCGATTTTTGATCTGGAAAAAAGTATATAAACAACAAATGCAATAAGAATTTCAATTGCACTTGGTACTCGGTGGGGACAAGAACTCCTTGTAGTACTCTGACTACGGTTGACTAAACGCAAGGAGTTCTCTTAGACTAGATAGTCTCAAGACAAATTGCTTGGGCAAGCAATAAAGGGCGAAATTGTCGGCTCTACCGGAAGCGAGTAGAAGAGCGTAGTTCCTCTACAAGCGATAAAGGAGTTGAGTCGATAGCTCCCTGGAAGCGAGCATAAGTCGTCTGACTTGGATCATTTTTTTATAGAATTTAAGATAGTCTCAGGGCAAATAGCTTGTGCAAGCAATAAAGGGCGAGATTGTCGGCTCTACCGGAAGCGAGCAGAGGAACGTAGTTCCTCCAGAAGCGATAAAGAAGTTGAGTCGAAAGCTCCCTGGAAGCTAAGCACAAGTTGTCTGACTTAGGCAATATTATTTTCTTTTTTATTATTGTCAACACAAATAAATATAATTTGTATTTCTTTTAGTTAAATCAAATTGGAACAATTCTTTAAACTGAAAATTAAAAATAAAATAAGTAAAAACTGAACATTTAAAATAAAACTAAAATTGAATTATTAAAAAAGGCTGAACAAATATCATGTTAAAGGACTAGTAAGTTTTCCGTATGTAAATAATGAAAGTGATTTTTTCCTGTTTCTAGGTAAACAAAAGAACAAAATGCACTTTGTCCCGCTCAAAAATTCCAAAAATTTATTTAGTTATGAATATTTGAATATTTAAAAGAAGAAAATGTAGTTTTGAGTTATAGCCGTTTAAAGTTTGAAAACTATAAGAAGATACATGAGAGGAGGTCTAGAAAAATGATTTCTTTTTATATATCTGGGCTTCAAATCAATCTGAAACAACTTGCAGTCGTAAGATTAGATCCTAGAGTAGGATTACTAGCGCTAATCTAAAAACACCAAAATTGGACCCAAACTCACATTTTTGCCTCTCCTGAAAAAAGTGGTTGGTGAAGATAAGGGCCCTTTTCCCTGTCACGATCACATATTATTAAAAATTAAATTTATTGTTTTAATGTTTTTTATTACCTGCGGGAAAAACTTTTGGCAATACAGTAGCGGGCAACAAAAACTGGACATTACATTTTTTTTTCATATTTTCCTTTAAGCGGTTTTTAACGGGCGATCCTTTCGAACTTATTTGCCAGGACACCAGGCACGACAGACAGAAAAAAACCTTATTTCTGTCAACCTCAAAACATTTCAGACTTCTTTCGTAGTTATTTAGATATTGAAAAAAGGGGATTGAAATATTTCCCGATTTTATCTATAAATATTTGTGTTGGCCCTTACCAGCTCATACGCAAGTTTCGGAATCAAAAATATGCACTCTAATTTGTTTCAGGGAAAATAGACATAGATTTTGATAAAATTAAGAAATGTTGTACTGCCGTCGACGGTGTAATGTCGACGCTTCCTCGTAGTGCACCCTGGGTAACGCTAAAGGTGGACAGGCCGTGATACGAGAGTCTCTAGGGAGTTATGGGTGGCGCTATAACTTCATTAAATCTAGAGTGTCCGTGACT
>JANTOP010002264.1:0-18372 GCA_027564815.1 Symmerus nobilis
TCCTTAAAATTTGCAAAAATTAATAGCATTTTGCGAAGTATATATTATTATTATTTCATATGGCATTCTTGCATTTTCCAATGTTTTTTGAAAATTACGCATGTTTATGCGAAATTAGGGTCAAACCTCCCCAGCCTACCCTATGCTAGAAAACCTCTCTCACCAATTGATAAGACAAACAAAGAAAACAATCATGATTATTTAAGAAAAGATATATTAGATTTTATGGGGTCATTACCACTAACAGCATCGATTAAGGATCGTGAGACATTGGTGATGCTGGTGTAAACTAAAAATTGCATGTTTTCTAACTTTTTTTTTTTGCCTGCTAAGTTACACCAATTCTTTATACTCATAATAAACGCATCTTTATTATGTGTTTTAAAACAAATTTATCATCAGTTCTGACGCCTTTGAATGTTTTAAAATTTTACGTCAAAATGTTTAATAGGGTTGGCAAAAATAATGTTACTTTAACGAACTTGTACATAATTTCATAAAAGTGAAGGTATATAGCACTCAATGCAACACCAGCAACAATTCAAAACCATCATGTCAAAATGAAAATTAATTATATCAACTTCGCAACACAATTCGTATAGATTCTCCATATATAGTTAGTACATATACATCTGTTAAATTTCATTATGGTTATATTCAAACATTGCCAAAATAAGATAATTTGGTTCTTCCTAAGTAAAATCACATTGTTACATCCCTAAAATCTATTTTATAAAATAAGTGATATATGTATGTTGCATTCTATATAATATATTATATAATGACAAATACTAAATAAACTCTTAAATAGTTGATTGGTTTTTATTATTAAATCGTTTTCTAGATTGGCTTCAATTGAACTAGTTTGACATTCATTCTGTTAATAATTTCTTATTATCATCCATTTGATCATTTAAGAGTTGGATCTATATTTCTTATAAAATGTTTGTTACCCAATTCATATAGGCCGGTAGGTTAAAAATGATTTAAAGTGAAAGTTGAAGAGTAATGTTTACAAATTTCATCATTTTAAGAGATATATTTAAGAAATATAGCTAGTATCCTTAAATATCCAATTATTATAAAATTCTGAAGAAATCTTAAACCAGATAACCTATTATTAGCTATTACCTATTATTAACCTATCATTAAGCTTAAATTATTACTTGAAATATAAATAACTAAGCCAAGAAATATAAATTTAAATTGAAGTATAAATTCAATAAATCCAAAATTGTTAAAATCATATCAATGAACTCATGGAGATAAGTCTCAATTGAATCAATTTATAGATCTGGAAATCTAAATTGGAAGTTAATTTTGTATAAACAAAGTTTTTTATGTATTGGTCTTTTAAAATCTGTATTAGGCTGGTCGTCCATTAGATACGTAGTCTTCCGTATACGGACGACTAATCTTATGTAAATAAGTTAATCGCACTTAGTCTGCCGTATATAAACGACTACTAAGTCGTACGACTTACGCATCCAATAGACGGCCAGCTTTCTGCAATCCAATATTCGAATCGTTATCTGCGAGGATTGAAGTGCATTTTTGATGGTTTCAAATTTTTATGGTTACTTAGTGGTTCAGACTTTTCAGTGGATAAAATTTCTTAGTGGTTCAGATTTAGGGATACTTTTAGGTAATGGGTCAGTGTTTCTCCATAGTTAAGTTTTCTTGCTGTTACCATTTTGATATGGAAAATTTTAAGTGTTTTCGGTGTTCCAAATTTATTGATGGACCAAATAAATTTTTATTAAATAATATATAAACTAATAGTTTATCGTTTATTAAAACCCCAATTTCTTAAGCTATATATTCCAAATATTGTGAATGCTTTAAATGCTGTTATACAAAACAAAGCCTTTAACACATAAGAAAATTAAATCGTAAGATCAAGATAAATTACATAATTTTCAAGAATATTTTATATATGGAAACCATGGTAAATAAAAAATATATTTTTTTATGGCCTAATACCACTTCTAAACTGCAACAATTGTCCAAAATTACCAAAAATTACAGACTACAGTAAAATTATAATACCAAGAAATGTTATCGAGTTTTAATACTTTTCGCACCCATTTTATTTTTGAAGTATCCCAAAACTTTAAGCCTATTATAAATTAGTGATTTTGGTAGTAATAAAATACTGACATGGTGCAACTAAACTCCTTAAAATAACAAGTATTTTCGATCCTATATATGAACGTTAGACAACCTCTTAGTACCTTGTCAAACTGCATTACTTGTACAATACATAACATTTTACCCTCAAGTTAACATCCCGATATTACAAAGGAAGGTTAAAAGAAAGAGACCGAGGAAAAAATGAACAAAAAAAATGCTAATCGTGATTTTATGTATTAATTTATTCACTCTCCTCTTTTCGTATTCAACAGGCTGTGTTAATAGGATAGCAATAATATATAGGCAGACTTATAAAAAAGGACTTTCAAGTTCATGATGAATTATTATTTTATTTTTTTTTTCGTATATACCCCGAACCTTTTTTCTTAAACATGCAATGATGGAAATATAGAATTTCAATTGCGTTTTGTTTCCTCCTTGTTCACGATCCTCAAATGAGAAAGTCCAACCAAGTAAATATTATATTTTAAAATTTTTTGTTCTTGTCAGGCTTTTCCATCCCAAAAGCAGCAACACAGGCCAATTTTAAAACTACCTGTTGTTGGGATATGGATAAAAAACAGATGGATAAATCAAAGTGAATAAAAAATATGAAACGGGTCGTTTATGTCATATGATAAGTAAATAAGTTGATGTTGGAAAATAGCAATTGCATAGGAGTGCCTTGTTCTAAATCTCCTACAAAATTTGAATTAAATAACATTTACTCTCTAGTTCCTGGAGAATTATATTAAGGGTAGACATCACTTTTCCGATTTTGGTAAACCGATTTTTTTCTTTTGCAAAGTAAATGTCAATTAAGGTATCAAGAATATGGGGTTAAAAGGATTTTTAAAAATTCCGCATTTTAGAGTCAAGGTAGATATTTTTGTGCAACAGTGAACAACAATAAATGATAACAAAACCGATATTCTTAATACTTTAAACTCGTTTTTCTCGAGACCATATCTTCCAAAGCAAGTGACCACGATTATTTTAAATCAATAAGGTTAAAAAATAGGAAAGTTTTTTAGAAAAAATTTTTTAAAAAATTTCCTTTTCGTCAAGTACGAAATAAACTAATGTAATTTTAGTTCCTTTTTGATTTTTTCAATTTCAAGAATCCTTGTTCCCAACAAAGCACTGTTAATGTGGCACTACCTACAGGAATTAGAGAGCAAATGTTAATTAATATTTCGTAGGGGGTTCCTCTCGGGAATTTTCTAATTTACAAAAATCATATTGCCAATATTTACGTGAGATTTTCGCAGATACTTTTTTGTATGTAGCACTTGTGATTATGAACCTAATTATTTACTATTTATGAAAACCAGATTGTTCATTCTACAAATTCGTTAATTGCTAAGCTACTGATCAAATAAATTTGTGAAACTAATAAAACATTACATCATTACTTAGCAATTTTTTAATTCAACTGATTTATTCTGTATTATATTGACTAATTTTTACTCTTCGTCTTAACTATAAATATTAGTACGTATATAATTATAGAATTATGTAATTATGAACACCCCTCTTAAGCAAATATAAAATTTAATTACTTCGCACGAAATATTAAAATATTCCAATGCAGTATTCTTTAGTTCAGTATGGTATATCTCAATTTTAATCGTTAAAAATTTCGAATATAAAATTAGAAAAACTATACAAATCTACAAATATGTTTATAACATCGTTCTGTAAATCATAAAATTTACTTTGTATATAAAGCCACCCCAAATATGTTTCCAAATAATTAATGACATTCGATCCTGAAACCCAAACAATATTCACAAGTGGTATTAGAACTTATACTATATATATAGACGTACTACTTGTCACTATAAATGTTTTTTTAAACCCATAGCGAAACCCAAAGGCACACCATATAAGGGACTTATGAAAGAAAAAACATTGCCCTTTAGAGTATAAAATATCTTGCCTTGTTGATTGAAAATGATTAATTTTACGAGATAAGAAATAAAAATACTTGTTGCTTGAATGGAATTATTAATGATTTTCAATTTTTCCTTAGCAATGTTTTAACAGGTCCCCGGGTTTTTAAGATTTTTCCGTTAATTAACTAGAAATTATTGTGGGAAAAACCGTTACAAATTGGCTTCAAACTCTTGAATACAGATTGTAACACTTTTCTTATTCGTTGTGAAATGTTTAGATGTACAGGATACAACTATCTTAGTTATAACAGGCCTAGGTAAAATGAATGAACTTGTATTATACCTAAATGAAACATTATCTTATTAAGATTTTAGTATTAATTTTAATTTATAATTAATTAAATTATATCAATCATATCAATCTAATCAATCGTGTTACACTGCTCATACACCCAACATTTACACAATATTATCTCAAAATATTTAACAGCATTTCACACCTAATTAATTGTTACATAAATTTGCCAATTTAATATAATACTGTTTAAGTGTTTACTTTTAAAATCTATTATATATATTTTAATAAACATTTTTTAATTCAATAAACATACATTTGAAAGCTATAATTGGTACCTAAGACATAATAATAATAATTTTTGTACGTCTTGTATCCATTATCATTTAAAAATCTATCGCAACAAAACATGTCTAGAAAATTAACAGGTTAATTTAAATAATTTAGATTCTATCATAAAGATACCGATATTTTTTTTTATTTCTTCAAAATCGATAAAAATAAATCGTTTATTCTAACTATATAATATTTGTTGACTATTTTTCGGGGTTTTTTTTTATTTCTTTGAATCAATAATTCGATTCAACTAATGGACCTGCAATCATTTTAGATTTACAGGAATGGCTACAAATGTTATACAATTAATTAAATATATTTATTTATTTATGTAAGATATAAATACTCGTATATATAAGATGATGCAATTAATTATTTTCAGAATTTAAATGAATTTAATATTTCGATAATACTCGCACATCAAACTTACAAGATAAAGAAGGCTTTTGAATTATAATTAATTAAAGTTCTAACTCTACCTTAAGTCCAGAACAAATGTTGTCTACAAATAAGAAAAGTTTCTAAAAAATTTCTAAACATAAGTAAGGCTTTAAATTTTATTTATATACTAGAAACTAGAGTAATAGAACTGTAGTAAATTGTATTAAATAAAAAATAGTAATTCTAAATATAAATAGCACATAGATGTTGAATCGAAACTGGAAATCCATATATAATATAAGGTAATAGAAATTCATTGACAATTGACTATACCCTTGCTGATTTTTAACTAAATATAATAATATTTAAATATAAAATTCAAGAGCAATATTAAAAATTATATATAATTAATATAATTATTTATATATAATTAATAAATACTTATGTGAAGCATATATTTAATAAGATTTGTTTGCTTCACTCAAACCGGTCCTATTACATTTCATGATTAGTTGGTTCGATTTCAGTAAATACTGTTTTCTTTTTAGCAGATAACAAATGTTTAAGATAACTTTTGTTTATGACTGTTCTTAATTAATATACGACCGCCTAGATTATATTCACTCACTCAGATCAACAACTGAGTTGAAGATTTTTTTTTATCAAATTTATTCGCACGCACGTGCAATAATATATTAGCTTAAATTAGATATGGTTTTCAATTGATTTCGTAAGTCTTGTTATAAAAATTAAATTTACATAGAGAACGAAAAGTTGCTAGAAGCTATTGTGACAATATCACTAATAATTTTTTATTTGTGATATTGACATCACGCTTGCTATATCATATAATAAATTAGATGATTGAATCAGTTCGGATATTTTTAAAATTGGGAGCTAGATAATGAAACCCTTTATACATTAAACATTAACGTATGTATATTACTAAATACATTGCTTCAGCTTCATTTGTTATACGAATCCATTGATCCATAGGCAGAACTTGTTAACGCTTGTCTTCACTAATGGACCGTCTTTGTTCTTTTATTGAGCCTGCTTTTAGAAAAGAACATCAAGAAGTATACAAGAGAAAAACTCATATACTCAGCGTCTGCAATATTCATTACCAAACAAAGTTTCTGCATTAACAATCTTCTTTTGTTAGCTTAAGAAGAACTTATTAGAATTCTTTTACCACACATCATTAATTTTATTTTTATTTTATGCGCATATATAATTTGAGATTTTTAAACAAAAACAAAACCAGAACGAGGAAAATAAAAATAAGAATGAATCGCTTGCGAAAAAATTGCACGACCTATATGTAATATGATATGGGCAAAAAAAGGCATCCAACAAACGAAATTCTAAACGGGAAAGAATAGCAAAGGATTGCGATGTTTTTTTTCGAAGTAGCATATAAAATGCTGTTCTTGGAATCGCGTCCCGGAATAAAAACTTGTTCATCATTGTTTTGAAAATTTTATTAAAAATATACGTACAATATACCATGTATTATATACAAACAATTTTTATCGAATCGAAATAAGAAGAACAAGAATGTGCATAATGAGCATCCTAGTAAGCATGGTTAGGGATGCCAACGGGCAGATTATAATTTATTTAAACGGGCAGTAGTTTATGATTAACTTTAAGTAGGTTATTAGTTAAACAGTATGTTTATGAAGTGAAATGAAATTACTATAATATTAATATAGAAGAAAATTATTCGAATCAGTCATATTTTCTCTCGGAGTTATGGTATTCCCATATTTGGAATATAATATATATTCTCATTATATATAAGTAATGATATTTGGCAACCCGCCTCCAAAACACATGACATGGAAGATTTTAAAAAATAAACGAAAATAAAACTTGCCCCCATCTTTAATAAAAGGAAAATGAAACAAATAAATAAAAGGCATACAAATTTTTTTCTTAAACATCAACCAAAAACCATTAACAATTTAGCTTTGGAGAGTAGTTTCACAATACGTGGTTAGATTTGCCGGGAACAGAATATTTGATAACCACTTAAAATTATAGGACATTTGATTCAAAAATAGGAAACTATTGCGACTTTCAAATTAGGTCATAGATATGTTGACAGATGATGAGCACCGCCTTTTCTTGCCTATTGAAGTAGGATTGCTGTTGTTATGATGTTTCCTTTCGAAGCCCTAATAAATTAGCCATATATTGTAATGTATATATAACTTGTATCCGCAGTACGCTTAAACATATTTTTATTGTTTATTATTATGATTGTCACGCACCGTCTGGAAGAAGTTAGTTATGTGGTCTTGACGGCGAAATCTAAAATTCAATTTTTTTTCCGATTATATTTTTTCCGCTTTGGCCTAAAGAGATTCCTTTAAGTATATGTATATATTGTTAAATTGTTTTGGTTATACTTTCATAATACTCTTCTCTTATTTTGCTAAAACTTGAAATTGTATTACAACATTTATAACTAATTTGTTAATACATTTTATAGGCAATTTAGCAGCAGAAGAATGAATAAAAAAAAACAGACTTACAATGTTGTAATATATGAAGTAAAATACCATGAATTGTACAACAAGTCAAATTTGCAATTGTAGCTATGAATATGCCAACGGCTAACTTGTTGAAGGATCTACCAATTTTGGGATTGGATTCAGATATGAAGTTTTCCAGATCATTAATCGGATGATGTATAATTGTAACAATCTATGTATCTTTATTTCCTTATAAATATCACGTATCATGGCGACTTGCAGTATTTACTTGTACTTCATGTATACGGAAATTGACTTGAAACTGATTTGTCTGAAGTCGATCACAAGAAGTTGTTTATTATCATAGGCCCGGTAGCGCATATCATATGCATAGGGTACGTGTATAAACTATGAGCACTTAGATTATAAATGTATGATAAGTCAACAAAACCTAGCTGATTTCTAACCGATATAAAGTAAGTCATAGCCCGAATTTGAAGTCAATTGAAAGTTAATTATTGAAGTTCTCATATATACTTTCTCATATAGATTCAGATACAATTTAACAATTAAGTTATGATTGATGGACCGAACAATTATATAAAAATAACAAAACTATAAAATAAAACCGAAAGAATCGAATTTGGGTTTTTGATGAATTATTTATGTGTTGCCAAAAACTCTATATAATTCCTATATTCTATCCTTTTCACAATAGTACCAATTATACTCCATCTTATTTGTCGTATACGCTTTTATCGTAAAGGACATTGTTTATTGTATAGAGAAAAATGAACTTTTTACTTCTTCTTCAGGTTGATGAAATACAATATGAGAGATACATACATATACGTGCTACGTTTTTAGAATGAATAATGCATGGAATAGTTTTATTAGAATTTATTGTAATTTAAGCTATTAAAATTGTTAACAAAGTATATTATATGCGAGTATATAATAAATGATTTAAGAAAAGACATTTAATTTAAAATTTAAATGAAAATGTTAAGCAGTAGACTCTGTTTTATTTGTTAAAGCAATATATTCAATCTATTTAACAATTAAATAGTTAATTGCCTTCAATTTTTCGGCTATTTATTGCTATTTGAAATATTAGGTCAATAGGAGTCATCTGAATGTGAGAGTTACAGTGAAATTCGTATATATGTTAAATATTAGTAAGTATATTTTTATAAAAATATATAAGTAATCAAACTGTCTTTATTGAGGACATTTCAACGAATATATCGTCTATTCTATATTAACGCTGGTATCAATCGCTCTATCAAGGCGTCATCAAAACACATCTTGAACAATTAAGAAATTAAGTAACTGATTAGAAGTGTAGTAAAAAGTGGGAAATTTTGAGAAACATACCTGTTCATTGACATACCGACATACTGGAACTAGTATATTTAATATTTACAATTTTCATTAATAAAAATGTTCATACTTCTGTATTTACTTCGAGATTATTATAATTTTTGTCATTGAAGTCGGGTTAATAAACAGCATGCAATTATCTTAATAACAACTTAAGTCAATATAAAAATATACAAATAATAGATTGGATTATAAATACATTTATATTGATTATTATAACTTATATTATAATCATAAAATTATATGAAACTAAAGCAATAAAGTCAATATAGTAGGGGAACCTGGGACTAATTGTTCAATTTTCGAAAATTATTTTTTTTGAGGCACTAAATCCCTAAACACATATATCTTGTAGGGAAATCGGTAGTCAACAACTATTTATAATAAAATTTGTGATATTTCCACGAGAAATGCATGTTTTGTCCTTTCTCCCAAACTTGAATTTTTTTTACATTGGTGGGGCTAAATGTTAAATGAGTAGGACTAAATGCTAAAACGTATTTCTAGCCTACCTAAACTGATTGTTGAGCCATGTTAAGAAGTAGATAAGTTAATGGATATGTAAACTATAAATTTAGTGAAGAAAAACGCCCGTGATGATCGTTTTCTATTTTTTTTTTTTTTTTTTTTGGTTAATTTAGAAAAATCACGACATGTCAATTTTAATATTTGTCATGATGTCAACGAAAAAATTCCGAACATTGCCGAATTAGTTTCTCCACATTAACTCCCTTATTTACTGTCCGATCGAAAAGTGGTGTTCTGGGGGCTTTATTGTTTTTACAAAATGAAATAAATAAAGCCAGAAATAATGTTTGATGGTGTCCGATGTCAAAGTGTTTTATGACAATGTTTTTTGGTATGTTGAGAAGCATCTGTCAAAAATCAGTTCTGGGAACCAATCAGTGTTGGTGGTTGTGTATAGGTAGTTCTCAGGATAATTAATTCTTACTAATAGTAATCCTGACTACTATCAGAAAGTATAAAACTAATAGAGGAAAAATCCTTTGCAAGGCAGCGTAGAACAAATTTTCTAGCGCCTTCATTTTCATTTAATTACAATGATGAAAGGCTTAAATAATCATCAAAGCTTATGCAATAAAATAGTTTACTGTTTTTATCAAAGGTCTCTATAACCAGATAGGAAAAGTCATATGTTTCCATAGAAATAATTTGTGTTTCCAAAAGGAAAGGAAGACGTAAAGATGCCGGTATATAAACGGGCACTCGTTTTTTTTTTAATCATGAGAATATCGTTTTAAAGCGTGTAGGAATATAAAATTGAAACATTTTAGAAGTAGAGGGAAAGAAATGCAAAACAAATTCTTTTTTTTTGGGATATGATAATCGGCTTACGAACGATACGAATTCATCAGAATGATTGTTACTTGTTACTGATGTGCCTAAACAAGGAAATCTTTTTGAAAGCTACGGTCAAAAAAGTCTCTATGAAATTTGTTATCCATATATTATATTATTCCTGCTACTACCTATCACATCAAACCCACTTTTTAGTCTAGTGGCTTTCCGCACCCTAAAGAATCAAAAATTGAATAAAAAAATAAAAAATTTCGGACTCTCAACATTTCTTGAACCCCTTATAGAAAAAAATGTTTTGGGAATTTTTTGGACCCCGTTGTGAAAAAATATTTTTGGAGCCTAATTTTTTGGATCCTTTTTTGGGGTCTCAAAATTTGTTTGGTCCCCACAGTATCCTATTACATTATTTTCAAGCTATAATCACCCAAGGTATCAATATTATCCAAGATCTCATCACCCCAAACTCCATAATCCAATAACTCTTAAAATCGGCCAGTCTCTAGTGAGTTTCAATATCCCAGCGAATAAAATGTGAAATTACTGAAGTTACCCAGTTTATTGAACACGCAAACCGATCGAAACGCACCAAAAAAGTCGAAAAAAGAAAAAAAACATTTAACATTTAGCCCCACCAAATTATTAACATTTAGCCCCACGGTGCCTTCGACAACAACTACGCAAACTATGCCTACAAATATACAGAAAACAGTTTCAGACTCGTGTTCAGCATACCCAGATTAGTTAAGGTACGTAATTTTATAAGAATATGTCCAAAGAAGGCCTCATAAATTGAAACTTTCGGTAGCGTAAAAATTTACGATGCCTTGGTCAAAACACATTCCAGGTTATGTACACGTCAACGTTAAACTGAATATCACATAACCATGGACGTTTGTTTCTGGTACCGAGAGCCCTCTATGGTCAAAATTTCAGCTCTGCATCTGTTACCGTTCGGAAGATAATGCATATTAAAGGTTTTGAAAATTTAACAAATAGCCCCAGGTTCCCCTACTTTAGCAAATTAAATATATAGAGGATATACATCGAGGCCCATAAAGTGGGTATGGTGGAAGAAATGGTTGTACTTGTAAATAACATCTATTATCCACCAAACCAAGTATTGATATTACTACTTGCTAAGGAAATAATATTTAATATTTATTATATTAAACTTTGCTCCACATGCGCCTATGTACCTTTAATTTATGTCGTTTAAGTTTATTTTGAGGTATTTACATTTAGTTAAATTGAAAATCAATTAGCAATTAAGTATTTGGATGTAATTCATTATGCCATTAATTTACATCAATTAATTTTGCAACATGCCAAAAAAATCTACTTAGTCATTCTGTGTTAGCAAGAGTGAATCTTATTATTAGTTAAATAATTTAAAAACATCTCAATAAAATTAATATTGAATTGATTGAGAGCAAAAAAAATCGTTCTAATAACACAGAAAAATTAAATTGTAATAAACAATAAATTGTAAATGACTGAGACAATGTAAAAGGAAAAAAAACTAATTCACTAGACTAGAACGTACATTTTTTCCACCATCATCTTTTACAGGTCGAGTCTATCTAATATAATTTGTTTAGTTACGGACAAAGCGATAAATGAAAAAAAAACAGAACCGAGCAGAATATCAAGATGATTAGATATTTTTAAAGAATAAGGAATAAGGAGAATAAGATAAAAAATAAAGAGGAAAAACAACTCGAGAAAAAAACTGGCCGACTTAACTAGTTTTTATTTCTTGTGAGATCAATTACGGACCGACATAGTGATCATAATGATGTCACGATGTTATTTATAAATCGACTTTTACAGAAAAAACAGACAGTTTTTTAAATACAGTTATTAGCCTAGGCTCATTAGGTTACATAATATCTTATATAATTCGAGAATTTCAAGTTCAGTATAAAAATAAAAATAAATATAGTATGGGTAACATTAACCGTAATAAGATCTAGTAATTCAAAACTTTAAAAATTAAGAAAACAGAAATGATAACAAAAAAGAAAGAAATATTAGTAAGTACGAAAAATAATCGCAAAAAAGTAGTAGTTGTTTCCTATATTGCTAACACTATTTTAGGATCGTCCAATAGCGAGTATATTTTATATAAAATTTATACAGGGGATCCCACCTCCCTGTATACTCGTTGTTATATATTTTTATATTTTACTAACATTTTCCCTAAAATTCTACTTCTTTATATTACAGGGAATACTATTGATGGCCACCCTTGAATGCATTTTCATACAAATCCCTGAAATGATTAGATATGATTCTAGATTATGGTTTACTTTTTAAAAAATTTCGTGAGTTTTTAAAATAATTTATAGTAAATAATTTAAAATAATTGAAAATAATTTAAAATAATTAATTTTGGAGGTAGTACGACAAGAAAGACATTGCTGGTATACCATTGGTGTTACGAGATACCAAAATTATTATGTAAATATGCCTGATAGACAATATCACAAAAGAAAAAATATTCTCATAATAAAATGAATTTTTTCTCCCAATTGAAATTCCGTTCACGCGGCATTTGCCGCATAGTTTGTATATTTATTTATTTTTATTAAAGTATTATGGAAAATAATAAAGAACAATAATATTAAAACCTAATAAAATATTCTTAAAGAGCCACTTGATGTGTTGGCCTTTCTTTAAAGCATCAATAACATCTACATAAATTCTCTACACACATCCTGTTCGTTTTTCTTCTAGAAATATTCAATGGAAAATATATGGCATATGACAAACAACTAGCAAGTAGTTACGTTTATTGATTCCGAAAATATAGTAACTCTTGACACTAAAAATCTTTTATTCTATTGATGCTTGGATTTATTTCATATCCTATTCATATCGATCCCTATATTCGAAATGTCTTCGCCAAGAGGTTATACTTTTTGGCAAATAAATTCGTGCAGAAATGATAAATAAGCCACTTTTTGCATTAATAAGGAAAATAAAAAAAATATTATTATTTTGGGTCTTTCGGACAGATAACAGTTATCTTATAATTAATTTTCATTCATTACGCAATAAAAAATAATTATTACATTGCAAATAAATTGTAAATATTTATTTGAGACTGGATGCCCCCGTGTGGATTAATTTATCAGTGAAATGTATATGTAAAGTACAGTGGCTACCCAAAATTTTATTCATACAATTTGAAACCAATCCCTTTTTTAAAATACGTCAAATGTGACCAAAAGTACGCAATGGAGCGTTATGCGTTCAGTGACATCTTTCTTGCTATCTCTAAACTTCTCAAATCTAAATGTTATATTTCCCAATTAATATATATTTATCAGTTCAATGCATCTGGATTAAAATAAGCTGAAATGAAGTATAAATATTGACAATTGAATTAGAACTTGTTCGCAATCAAATATCAATTTTGAAATAATTTAAAGTCAATATATTCAAGGATTAGTGGACTGTCCGTATTGATTTGCATCCAATGTGTGAAGGTTGTCTTGTTTTAAATATACAAAGTAATGAAAATGATGAAAAATATTTAAAATGCGGGTGTTGCATATTTAATGTATTCGATATAATGCACTCTTTACAGTACCTGGTAGAGAATTATATTCACTTGTAATTTTCTCTGCATCCAGAAAAATAAACTCACCACTATTGTATAATTTTTAGTTTGATATTAGTTTTATTTTATTTTAGTTTGTCAATTTTTTAAAATACGATTCCATGCCAGCTACAGTAAAGGAAATAAGAGAAATATTAGTATGCTCTCTTAATTTTGTTCAAGTTGTTTCAACAATGTATTTTTTAATATAGACCTACAAGTTCGCAAGTCTTTTCTTCTTATATTTGCAATGCAACTCTTCGTCATTTATTTAAATTCATATTTTTTTAATGAATTTTATTTCTTTCGATTTTTCGTTTTGCATATGCTCGATGCATGCGGTTTCATAATATTATTTTTGAAAAGCAACAAAAAAAATTCAAAATGTGCAATGGGTTTCATCAATAAAATTTTACAAACATCAAATATAACATTTTTGTATACATCATAAGCGTGTATAATTTTCACTGCAAAAAAGGAATATACTTTTTATTGTTTACGCTTATTGTCACCTTATATACAAGAATGTTCAAACCAAGAAGAGGAAAATGGTAAAATTAAATAAGAACAACTTAACCACACATAAGTTAAAATTAATTTAAAGATTATTAGTTTCTTTCTTTATTTTTGTCTTCTTAAAGTTAAAAGACTTTACAGTGTGCAATTAAGCATAAAATGTACCCACAAGATGTAGTCTTTGTATTGACTTATAAAATAGGTATTCCCATAGATTAACCCTTCCATGTATATTGCTTGTAAAAGTGTATCTTAATCCGTTTTCAAACAGGAAAGTTTTCCTTTTAGATATTTTAATGTACTTATTTTTAAGTAATTTTAAAAAACAAATTGTTTTAAGGCTTTCCATGGTTAATTACAAATTCTTGGAATGAATTTCAATAACTTCTGACCACACCCTTAATAATCCCATAAAATGTTATTTTACAGTATTAACAATTAAATATTGAATTTGGCTTACGAATACGAAATATCCAGATTAACCCTTTTTGTAATAATACAACTTATTACTACGGAAAATAGTAATGCAAACATTTTTTATTATTTTAGTGAGTTCTAAGTTACATTATTGACAGGTCCCAAATATATAAAATTCTATATAAAATATGTTTTATGAATATTTGTATGTTGCTCCTTATAAAATACATCCGATCCAGATTAGATACATACTTTCTGTAAATTTGCATAAAGCAATTCATTGTATTGTAACAAATCCATTGAATGATGAATTTCTGACAGACCGGTAAGACCAACAGACCGAATAAGATAGGGATTTTAGTTATATAATAAATATCATAAATAGTAAGCGCAAGCAATATCTCACTAAATCAAATTTTAAAATAAACGAAATTAAAATATTTGAAATTATAATAACTGGAATAAAATTAAAAAAATTCGAATATATTAATTAATCACAAAAATATGCACATAAATAAGTTATTACATTCTATAATGTATGACAATTATTTTAATAAATCGATTAATTACATACAACATACAACTAATGTTTTATTGTATTTTATTACTTTTAATAAATTGTACATTAATTTTTTTAATAATAAATTCAATCAAATTATCTCAATATTAATATGCAAACAATTTTTTCAATTGTATCTTTCGTACAGAATTTTGTTGCAGGGATGACAAAAAAAATCTGCGAGAATATAATACGGGTGTAATCAAAAATTTGTATGCAAAATTAAAAACTTATTATTGTAAAAGAATATACCAAGGTTAACTATTAGCAAAATAATACAATTCGATCTTGTGCGAATTGAAACAATAATTGTCACGCGTGCAACAATTTTGCTTCGCTACATATAGTTTTTTCAACTCTATCATACAGGAGGTTCAGCGCTTATAATGCACACAAATTTTTAATTATGACCACTGATTTGCAGGGTGTGTGTAATAAATAAGAAATAATATTTCATATTTAATTTATAATACCGCTCACCCTTGCAGAACCTCGAGAATATATATTAACAATTTAAAAATTTCAATAATTTTTTGGCTACGTGATATACTATAGATTTGCTAGAATGGCTGTGTTATAAAAGGGTTTCTTGTGAAATAAAATAATTAATTATGTCTCTAAATTTATAGGGATATTCCATATTATTATTCATTGATAAATTAACAATAATAATATTGCTATTTAACTTCGTAAATATTACTGATTTCAGAATAGTTTTACTAAGCGGGATGTCTTAGGATAGATAACAGTTGGTGTCAAAATTATTATCTTATAAATTAAAAGACAACTAGGAGCCCAGCGCACATTAGGCCTAACTATAATTAATATTAGTCAAAAAATGTCACCTTTCAAGAAATTGTATTGGATTAAAATTATACACCTCACAAAAACAGATCTGCTATGCAAAAATGGCGTTGAAAGCTACTCATTAGAGTAATACTCGTATATGCAACTCCACGTAAATAAAACATTTTAGGAAGACTGGATCAAACCAATTATAGTTTTAGGGCATTCTTGAACCTAAACAACCAAGAGTATACTTAACTTAAGAGCACACTAAACTTAATTCCTCCAGACCATGTTTAAGAATTTAAAAATAATTTTATTTTAATTAAAAGATTTCTTCTGAAAATTCCATCAAAAGCCATTTGATTCTGCCGAATTTGAATACCATGATTGTTTACTGGTTAAATGAATAATATTCTCAGGTTGGGGCCCCTATCTATCCGTCCCGAACCCAATGCAAATTAAACCATTATTTAGAGAAATAATATAATGGAATTGCCCCAATTATTAAATCACAACAAATGATAAATTGTTTGCATTTCAATTGTAAAGTGTATTGATTTTTTTTATACATATATAAATAAAAAAAAATCCGTCGATCAATGACTTGTATAAAAGTTATGATTATGATCACCATCAAAAATAAGGAAATGTTATTGAAATGTCATATTGGTTTACGTTTCTTATACAATTAGATAAGTCTTTTTGTTTGCACCTGTATAAAATCATACTAAATGTTCATTGTTCTTGAGCTTTTGGTGATTTGATTAATTACAGATAAATATGAAGTGCGTTTGAAACTGTCTCAAATCCGGTCAATTAAAATGATTTTATATATTTTAATTATATTAATGAATTATCCGTAATTAATAATTCGTTTCGGAAATTAACATTTATAATTAATAACTTTTTTATATTCTTATTTTATATTTTATCTTTAGGTTCAATTACAATTTCTATGTCAAGCTTATGTCCAAGAAACTTAGACTTGGACATGCAAGATTAATATATTTTTCTAAATTTTAAATTTTATAAAATTGCAATTGCAGTCATTGCATACAAAAAGGCACCCCTTACCCCAATACCTTCTGATTTCGATAAAAGTTTCAGAAAGTGGGTAAAAAAAACTACGCTACGCCCCTGCGCAAACAACAGCTAAATAGCCCATTAACTTCAATTAAATTAATGACTTTTATAGTTAGTATCATAAGTAGATATATTTGCTCAGCGCCATAATAATTAATATTGCGACAATTGCAATTTTCCTCTATATTAAAATTCTTATTCATTTTTATTGTAAATTAAAGCTACCTCAACAGATTTTCAATTGTGTTTAATTTGGTTTAATTGCATTTCATATTCACTGTCTTTACAAATTATACGCTGTATTTATATATGCGATAAAAGAAAATCTTTGTTAATCACCAGACTTAAATATGCGTGGTAATAGCGTATTAAAGGCATGGTTATTTAAGTCAAATTGAATTAAGGATAAATGTGGTTATAAAAATGTGTACAGCAAGTAGTGTATAAATATATGAATGCATAAATCGGCATCACATTATAACCTCCTACATTAGTTCTCCTTTTTTAAATATAACACAAATCTCCTGGTCTTAACTTAAATAGTACAAGTGGCAAAGAGAACATAATGTCTAATGCATACGTATATACGAATATAAATACAAGCCACTGGAGATGAAAATGCGTTTATTTATTTTATAAAGAAAAATGCCTTCCTTCACTCACTAAATTAAAATAGTATAGAGGTGACTTAACTGACTTTTTTAGAAATAACGGCGTCAATCCTAGTTTTATCTTATTTTTTTTAATTTTATTTTTTATTTTTTTTATTTTTTTTTTGATGATAGAACTAAATTTTACGATCCGTGAGGCAGAAATTGAGAATAAAACATCTCTTTACATAATAAATGGCTTAAGTCAAAATTTGATGTATCAGTAGTAATTAATTTGTGGGTATGATTACTTTCCGTCATTTTTAAATCGAAGAAAAAATTGCCTAACATTATTATACATAGTACAATAATTATGATAATGGTTCTAAATTTGGGTCCTGAAATACTACACTACTGCACTACATATTCGTTCTCACAATATATAGGTACCAATTTTGGGAAATATAATATTTATATTGCTCATTACCCAGCCAAATATTTTTAATGTCATAGTTTCTAACCACTGAATAATACATGAGATAGAATTAGAAAAATATATTAGAGAGACAGAGACAAACAATTATC
>JANTOP010002275.1:0-18369 GCA_027564815.1 Symmerus nobilis
TCAATCGTCACGAAACTTTGTATTTTGTAGTTTTGTAGCTAATCGAACATTTTTAGCCTATGAGACTTAGAAAAAAAGACTTTTCTATTTCGCGGCCATACTAATAAACATACTAGTGTTGACAAAATGGTTGATACATTGAATGGTTTTATTCTACAGCTATTTGACCGACATGCTCTACTCGTTTCCCTGAAAAAACTCCATTAATAATACTAGTCTGTGGTTTAATGATGACATTCGTCGGACTATTACTGCACGTGATATCGTGAATCAACTCTGGCGTCGCAGGCGTACTGATATATTGCATTCCCAATATCGACACTTAAGAAACAAGGTTTCGCAGCTTATTCGTAATGCCAGAGCTAAGTATTTCGAACCTTTAATTTCGCCCCGTCTCGGTTCTAGAGAGATCTGGAAAAATCTACGGAACTCTGCTGTTGTTTCTAATAGTAGCGCAAAACCGACTTTTACTAGCACAGAATTTAACCAATATCTAGTAAACGTTTCTCGCACGTAGCTTGACCCTGCCGCTACTCCGGTTACTACCCATTTTAATCCTTCTGTTGTTGGTCGTCAAGAATCTTCTTTTAATTGAATTCCACCTTTTGATACAGTTATTGCCTTTTGCAAGATTAAATCTAATGCTACCGGGCTAGATAGTGTTCATCCCAAGTTTATAAAAATGGTTCTACCTGTTGTCATGTCGCCCATATCATATATTTTCAATTTCATTTTTACCATTTCGACCTATCCCGTATGTTGGAAAAGTGCTAAACCTGTTTTTTTACCTGTTCACAACAAAACTTGCTCATACGATTGTCAGGACTTTCGTTCTATTAGCATACTTCCATTTCTCTCTAAAGCATTCGAAATTATAGCAAAGGACCAAATGATTACATATCTTAATAATGGAAATATGACCCATATGTTTCAATCTGGTTTTCGTAAAGGTCACAGCACTTCCTCAGCGCTACTCCACATCACTGATGATAATTATGAATGGGTTAAGAACTGTGATAAATAGTAACCCACACAGGTAGTTTATCAGAAACTTATTTAATAAAAAAAGAGTATTTTTTATCTGTAATATTCAATATATATTTCATTCAATATTTTATAGAAACTTTGTGAGGCTTGAGAAAGTTCACAGAGTTAACATTTTTTAGGTTTTTATATGTTTCCTGTTTATTCAGTGTATTTTGAACAAATTTTTGAGTAGTTACATCAAAAAATTGTATTTTGAAATTTTTTCATATTAACAACGGACAGTCTAAGTCGAATAGAAATGGGAAAATAGATGTTCAGAAATGTTGTAGTTCGGAAAAATAGCATAGAAGAAAAATTGGAAGAAAACTTGGTAAATTTAAACAAATTCGATAAGATGCCGGAAAATTTGAAAAAAAAATCGTCTAGGGTCGGGAAAAGAAGGGTTTCAAAATCTAAATCATTAATACTTTGACTTAAACTTCCTAGATACGTTTCTAATATTTCCTGATTTTTACTGATTTTTCAGATTTCTGATACAAGTACAGTAATATTTAGAAGTTACTTTGCTTGATTTTATGTTTCATATTCTTAAAAAAATCTATTATATTAGGGAATAAATTTGATTAAAAAGCGCATATCGGTGTTCCTTTTCCACACCGATTAAAGGGATTTAATAGGTCCGGTGGCCAGCTGATGTAGGCAAAGCTCGTATGGCACATTTGTTGGTCACATCAATTATGGCACATTTAGGTAAAAATAAAACTAAATGAAGAATTCTCAAATATCATAAAGCTTTTGAAATAAAACAATTCGATTAAAAAAATATTTTCAAATTTTGGTTTTTTTTACTGGTTTTAATGAATTTTACAATAATTTTTATTCATTTATTATAAATTTACATTTTTTCCAAATTTCCACCCGATCCATAACTGAACAGGTTGCGTGAAATCTATAAGGATTGTAGAAAATAAGTAATAAGCAGTGAAATTAAATGTAAATCCAATAGAAAATGTAATTTAAATTAAAATAATCCTATTTGAAGTAAGTTTAAAATCATCAGATTTTCTCGAATTTTTCGGACTTTATTTTTGATGATTTTTACAAAAATGTTTAACGGGAACCAACAATGGTATATAATTAAATTACTTCAGCGATTAAAGAAAATTGTAAATTTGAAGTAATCCCTGAAATCAGCCCCTCTCGATATAATAAATTTTAATTCGCTTTTATTAAATAATATTATATCGAAGATGTTAATGTAGAACATTTCCCTGAACTATGTGTACTTACCATACATACGAATGCATTGAAGATGGATGAATTTCTCTGAGATTTCCATTTTTTCTACAATAAATTATGCTTTGCAAAAATACCTCAAAATTCTATTGACCTTTTAAACAGTTTATTTTTTTTTTATGTGGCATAAATAATTTTTCCATGCTATCTACAAGATTCAACCAATGATTCTTTTAGGGGATTTGATTTTTGGGGTTAAAAAAAATCCTACCCCATTTATCGGTACAAAACATAATAAGAATATTAAAAATAGGTTTTTCCCTACCATTATCCACACATATAAGTTAACTGGGAACCAATTTATGTGTTAGATAAACCTATTTATTTTAAACCTGTCTTATAGTTTATACATGTTCTGTGTCATCCTTTTTACTTACACCGAATGTGTATAGAAATTTTATACCCTATACGAATCGAATAAATATTAGGATTATCCGGTCATCATAACGTAGTATATGAATAAAAAAAAGTCCGGTGCCCATTTCCAGATAATAAGATGAAAATTATCCAAATAAAATTGGATTTCCCTCCCATATCTTATTTTTACTGATAATATTAAGTTATATAAATCATCTAATTTGAGGTTTTGAATGAGGATGTGGATGGCATTTTTGATTATTATAATAATATGTGTTATCTGCCTTAAACAGCCCATAAATAGGTATAGTTTATTATATCATTTTCGCTTATGTAAGCCTAATTTTGAATATATATTAGCTCATTGTTAAGCAGTCTAATTTAAATAAACGCTATGCAACCCTTTTAAATCTTTCAGAATAAATCTTAGAATATGTCATTTTTTTGACCTGCAAAAAATCGTAAATCATATATTTATTTAAATTCGTTCTAATTTGCTATCCAAATTAAATTTTTTGGGAAATATTCAGTTAGATTTTCCCTATTTGAAGTAAATTTGATAATCCATCAAATAAAAAAATTGGTTGATATAAGTTTTGAAATCAGTTTCTATCGCAGTCGGTCTATTATTCCAATTTCTCTATTTTCACCCAATTTTCATCAATTTTCCCATCCTGTGCGCTATGTGAAACCGGGGAAAATTTGTATTTTTCTTTTAACATTTTTATTTCTATGCCAAAAAACCATAGACAAGTATTACTTATTTTGGGATACCGAAATCGGATAAACGTTATTATTTATATTTTTTTTACGCGTTCGAAACGGTTTGGGGGGTCCAATACGTCAAAAATATGCCCGAAAAAAAAAAAAAAAAAAAAGAACGACCGAAAATAAAGGAAATAAAATAAAATGAATGAAGCGGAAAGGAAGAAAAATCGAACAAAAATTTTTTGACAATTTCGTGGTTGGAAAAATAACAACAACCCAAATAGAAAATGATAAAAAAAAGCTATCATCACAACCCATTTTTAGTGAATTGTCGAAAAATAAATTTACTTTTGTGTCCAACATAACAGTATATTTGAAAATATTATGACTTATGATGACTATTTCAACCTTATTTTATATCTCTACCTACATTTGTATTGGATATGCCTGATAATCAATATTTTAACTATAGAATTTACTTAACATTTACTTTAGTATTTTATCCATATTCTATTCATACTATCCTCTCATTCTTAAATTTTTCAAAATTCTTCCTTAAACATTATATGTGAAATCCCTTAAACACTGGTTGCTTTTATTTTTCGTATAATCAACTAAAAGCTTATAAAAATTATAACCCAATTAATTCAGTATGTCGCTTTCAATTTAAGTCACATTCCCAGGCATCGGTATGAAAATATAATAATGAAGATTCGGTACATTATCTCAACTTGTCTTAAATGGATCCCAAGAAATTGTTATTACTTCTTAAATATGAAGACTTTTGGGATCAACTTCTACTTTTGAATATAGGAAAAATTGAATTGGGAGGGAACGAAAAATTGTATAATGTTACAGCTATTATCGGTCATTATTTTTTAACTTTATTATTGTAATATAGAAAATTTTTCTAATAAAATATTATGGGATGGAAAGGAATTTTATTTAAGAATAAGGACTATAGAATTTTACTTTAGAAGTTATAGAGAGGATGTTGATTATTTTCATATATGATATCCAGTTAAAGCTAAATTTATTGGATCCCGATTACGATTTCCGATTTCCTTGAAAACAATCCCTCAAGGTATCAGAAAACAAGTTGATTATTTAAGAACTATTAGGTATTTCAGAAATTCATACATTCATATTTGTCCACATGATTAAATGTAACGTCTCCATGTGTAAAGTATCTGTCATGTACTATAAGGGGGGGATCAAATGATATAAAATAAAGAAAATTTATTGGCAATAAAAAATAATAAAGATAATAGCGAAAAATATTATCAAGCTTTTAATTTTATATCGAATGATAATAAAATCAGTCTAAGTACTATAATTGTATGTAGACACGCATTCTACTATGTCAGGATCATAAAGAAAAAAATGTGTCGTCAGCTCATTCACAACATTTAATGAGAGAGGCTTTATGTGGATCTATATGTGTGGGAAAGTTGGTGGAATGGTATTAGACATATACATATGTAGATAATATTTTTAAGGATAATAATTGGGGTAAAGTTTGGGGCCGCACATATTCCGAATTTTCATGTTTATGTTAATGATATCAATAAACATGTTTGGCTGCATATTAAATAATCTGAATGGAATGAGATTTCGAAATTTTGGTTATAAATTAAAATAACGAACGAACTTATTGAACGATCTAGTATACTCTAATATTGTAAAATCAAATAAAATAAAATTTATTAAATTTTAAACGCAATTTTCGTCCTGTTTTCCATTATTTCAAATTTCATCCTATACAATTCATTTACACCTTCATCCTTCTAAGAAAAAAACTTTCAATTCAATAACGTTGATCAGAAAAACGAAAAGAAAATCAAATGAAAAATATAAAACAAATGTAAGCAGAAAAAAAAATCATTCAGCCCTCCGGTCTATAAAAATTCTATATTTGATTTGGTCAATGAGATTTGGAGAAAATCACCAACTTTAATGGTTTTTCAGACGACAAAAAAAATAAGAAAATCGATGTCCCAATCTTGAAAGGGGCTTCTAAAATGTTCACCAAATCCCACCTACAGAATTATCAGTTAATAAATTGTCAATTGGATGTTCAGATGTTCAACATTCGGATCATCATACCGAAACTTTTTCCAAACTAAATCCTCCGGATATAATATCTCCGGACGTAATTGTCTCAACCTTAAACTTTTCATATTTTCTCGCAAATATTACATATCATTCTGGACTTTATTGTCCATATATATTCGAATGAAAGTATCCTTAACCATAATATTTATTTTAATATAAACCATACGGGACACAAATGATGTAAAACTCATTCGAATATGACCGGTCACGGGTAGATATCTGTATAAGGGAATGGGAAGGATGCCCAACAATTGATAAGAAAGTTTTTCTTCTTTTATTTTATTTTTTTTTTTTCGTACAACATAAATTTCGGGACCGTTTAAATGACATGGGGCACTTCTAAGATTTATGCCAACCTATTTGGCACAGGTGACGGTCCAATAGTTTTTTTTCCTTTCTGTTATATCGAGCTTTTTCTGCCATCTCTGACAAACATTCATCCCATAAAGGGATCTGTTCAGTTTATTACTTTTTCAATATACCCGTATGGGTATATTAAACTGTATAATGAGATTTTGTTGAGATGATAGACGATAATATTATAAAATAGTTAGACGAAAGCTTTCTTTTAAAAGTATATTTTAAAAGAATTCTTTATGATTCGCTTAAGCTTCATAATATCCTTATAAACTTATGCGAACATTCATTTCTGCAACCTAATTCCAAATTATCCGTAATTATTAATTTAGGCATACTTTTAAGTTTTTGAACTAAGAGAAAATAGATTTTAAGATTTCCTCATCGAGATTTTTTAAATAATAATAATAATTTATTCGAATATATATATACAAAAGGCATAAGCTTTATAATCGTATAATAAGAAATATAATAATAAGAAATGTTGTTGATAAAGACTAAATAAGACAAAGTAGTAGTTAATAAGTAAAAAAGAAAATACAAATTAAAATTAAAATGAGACTGATAACAATATTGATATCTATGCAAAATACAAGAATAATAAATAAATAAACAGACATGCCACCGACTGCCACAAATGAACCTTCCACCACTACCAGAATCTCGCAGCATATTGACGCCGAGAGGATCTACATAAAACACTATTTCTAATGACAAACGGAATACAATTTCATTCATATGCCCTACGAACAAACAAAGATTTTGCCATAGAAGCCGAATGACGAGGGGGAAGTAGATGGCGAGTTCGGAGTGAGTTACTAAACCTAAGTTTATCGTATAGATAATCAGGGGATGCAAAGCGAATATCACCGGTATTTTTAAATATGCTAGCGAATCACGCTGGTTCGTAAATGCCATTACGACATCTGACATTTTTTATTAGGTAGTAATTATGAATGGGTTAAGAAGAACCGGCAATATAGAGATTGTAGGTTTGAGTCCTACCGGAACCATTGTGTTCTCCTAAATTTTTCTCAATGAGGGACGCGAAATTATTAAATCGAATACGAAATGAATTGAATAATTTCCAGGTCCAGTAATGTATCATAAAAGCGGTCGTATATCAAATATCACTTTAATCATTAGATATATATTAAATTTGTAAAATAAGATAATTATTTATTGTTTTCCAGAGCCTACAATGATTTCTTGATGAATGTGTGTGGACCGGTGATTCTGCACAACTTGCAAGAGAAATTGTTCTTGATTTTCCTTTTTGTTATAATTGAATTAAATTCGTAGTCTAAGAAATTCGTTTAAATTCCCATAAATTCAAAAAAATTTACTGATCATTGCATCCCAATTTTTTAGCATTTTGGTCATTTTACGATTGTCTTCAATTGAAACATTTTTATCAAAAAAGTCAAGGAGATTAAATTTTCGCCTAATTGTAAGTGTCAAAGATGTGCCGTAAACTTCTTGCATGCAACCTTTGAAATTTTGAAATTAATTTGTTTTATATTTTATAATGGTCGTCAGAAATTAAGGTCATTTAGGAGAGCAAAAGCGGCGAGTGGAGATGGATATTCGCATGTAACGTCGTATCCCTTTTTCCCGTTGAGTAATGAGGAAATGTATCCTCTTGTTGTGCAAAAACTTGCTCAAGAGCATCAGTTGTTGCAATAAAAGGAATTTCATCAAATACCGGTATTTTGAAATAATAAAAATCGAAACTAAAAAATGCCGTTAATTCGTAAAATTGTATCAACTTTGACCGCTTTGAGAAAGTGGAGAGCATTAAATAAATGAAAAAAAAAATTATATAGTCTTCTTCATTTCCAATTTGGAATAAAACTTTGAATAGTTACATCAAAATTTCTTAATTTCGAAAATAACAGACAGTCTAAGCCGACATACCTTAATTTTTAATCCTCTGTTCAATTAGTTAAATAACAATTTTTTGGACAATGATTTTACATAGTTAGGGTTGTAATTTAAGCTTGCTAATATTAAATATTTCGGTCGATTGAACTGATAAAATTAAATTCAAGAAAATTAGGAGAATTATTTTACTTTTACAAATTAAAGAGGTAAAATTAAGAAATTAAAACGAATTCAAAAAATTTCATAGGATCCTAATAAAAAAATGAAAATTCATTAGCGTGATCCATAATCGAATCATTTATTTTGCATTCGATTTAAATTTAGAAATTTCGTCTATGAAACAGTTTTGTTTGAAATTTTTAAATTTAAAACCAGTCTGGCGAATTACAAGAAAACAAGTCCCTAGAGGAATAAGGATGCTTAAGGAATACAATAAAACCATTAATTATTTTTACCGACAACATATTTTATTTTTAAACATTCTCTGAAAATTAAAAAATAAAACCTGAAAAAAGAAACTTATAAATGAAAATAAAAATTATATCAATTCTAGAAATAAATCTAAAATTGGTAAAAATTTTACAAAAAAATACATGTGAAATAATAAAGTGTTTTTTTGCCAAAAATCGAACACGAGTTTCCATTAAATCCATTTGTCAAAATGTATTATATTTCTCATTTGAAATATCTACTTATATCGACTATACCATAAGATACCATGTTTTTCCCAAGATGGAATTCTGAATCAAACCCCCAAGCACCAAAACCAGCGTTCAAAAGTTAGAAACAACCCAACACCAAAAAAGCTTTAATATTTATCAAAATATAACAGAAGAAAAGTGGGTATAAAACATAAACATATAAACATTTGTGTAGTGGAAATAGTGCTCCCGGGATTTGACACCAATATAATATATTTGATGCGTTTGGAAAATCAAATCGAATCGTTTTTCTTTTACTTTTACTTTATTTTTATTTTCATTTTTCTTTTTTGCATCGGTCGGATTTTCCTATTTTCATTTTCCATGTTTTTCTTTATTCTGTACGATGGTTTTTCTCGTCATATTCGTTTCTTATGGTCTGATTTTCTGATTGTACAAGTATAGTTTTGGATTTTTTTTTGTTTTTTCGATCAAATATCCAAAGCTGGAAGTCTTATAACCGTTCGTAGAGTATATAAAACGTTCAATTTTCATGGTCCAGTTTTCTTTTGATATGAAATTTAATGTCAAGCAACAATTTCTTGTGTGCTTGTTGCTTATTAATGTTGCCAATATAAAAATGAACAATTAGTTATATGGGGATGGAGTTATATATTTATAATAGAATATTTTCTTTTAAATTTTAAGTTAAAGTTCGATTAAAGTCAAAAATTGAATTTGAGGATGAGGAGTTATTAGATTAGAAAGTTCTTTGTATATATTTTTGATATGAACACTTGTTACAGAAAAAATTGTTGGAAAATTTATTTTGTTTCTCAATTCGATTTTTCTTCCTCGTCATACTTTTTAAAAATAAGACCATTGGGAATTAAGGAGTATCGAGTAGTTTTCTCCCTATTGCCTGATCGTATCGTTATTTTCTGACTTTCAATATACAAGTATATACACGCATGTAAAAAATCATACCGATATCCCAATAATAAAACATTTTGCAATATAAACAGGTCCCCGATTCACATAACATCTTGTTATATAAATATAAAGTAATCGAAAATACGGTTGTATGACATGAGGTCAAAGTGTTTGGGATCCATAAAAACTATAATATCCATTGATTTATAGAGTGAACATCGGGTGGAAAGGAATAATCCTGCTCGGTGTTGCAATAAAAAAAAAATTGGCAAATCAACATTTTACACCAAACGAAACGAATATTTTGACAAGAGGAAAAATTATATGTTTGATTTATTGAGGATTGAGGGTATATCCTCCTCTTCTACATTTCACTCATTTCTGGTTATAAATCCTTGCAAGTGAGATTCACTTCATTTCAAATGAAACAACCGTAAATTTATATATTTCTTTTTTTAGAGGGCAATGAATGAATCCAGTATTTGGTTAATCGTCCTGTGGGAATCTAAAGTTGTTCCTACATGTAATTTAATACGATTTTATATGGTTACATTTAATTTGATAGTATCGGACAAAGTCAATCGTTTACATGCATTTCAATATTCATATACACGAGTAGGTATTAGAAAATTGCTTCTTTATAAGTCGGTTCAAGAAAGCAAATTTAAAAATATAGAAATTTTGGTACTGGTTTCTTATAAAATTGGAAAATTTCTCTGAAATTTATTAAATTCATTATTGACTCAAAATCTGAAATTTAAAATTTAGATAAATATTCTAACTATCCAAATCTATTTCTCGAATTTTGGCGAAATGTTCTTATATTTGTCCAAAATAATCAAATTGTTGGGTATAGAACTATAATTTGATTGTTTTGGAAAAGTTTTTTCTTCAGAATTACGATAATTCCCTAAAAAATTGGATTGAGAGATATTTTAAAAATCATATTAAGTGGAAACTGTCCATTTAATTCCTTCCCGAAATATAAATCTAATTAAACAGACTTTAATTTTTGATATATTCTGGAAATATTATGAAGAAGAAATATTTAATTTAAATGAATTAAATATTTAACAAAAAATGCTACATACTATATCAGATAACAGATCCTAAATTCGGTCTAGATGCCTGAATGACAGAACATAGAGGAATTTGTTGAGAGCTCCTGAATGGCTAATCGGCTAATCAAGCGGTCTAAAAGTGTACAATACAAAATGGATACAGGTTTGCATTTTATAATTTAAAATTTTCAAAATTAATTAACACAATGTTTGATTTTTGAATATTTATAGGCATTCATTGCAAACCCAGAAAGATTTATAAACAATTTTCATTCTGTCGTCAACTAGATGATCCAGTGAATTCCAGCGATGACCGATCTGAGAAACATTTTGCATTTTTAATTAACAATTGTTCAATTGTATATTTTGTTATCAAATAAATTTTTATTATTAAATATTTAATAAAGATATTAATTCTACGACAGCCATATAATCCGGTTAGGCCGGCATGTTCAACAGAACATTACTCAGTGTTATTACTAGAGTGCATGCCGAATATTTTCTTCGGCCAGAGAAAATGTAAAAACACATAAAGTTGTTTTGACAGTTAGATAAAAATACAAGAATTAAATATTTCGGAAGATTTGAAATTTATTTAAGAAATATCATAAATTCGTAAAGTCTCGTACCACAAAATTGGAATATCGAACATTACGACATTTGTTCCAGATTTCCCAATTATTTTTTTTCGGATCCAAAAAATGTAATATGATGAAGTTTTTAAATTAGTTCAGGAAAAATTTAAAAATCTCAAAATGAAACTTTTCTTACAAAAGCTCTGTAAAACTTACAAGCTCCCAGAAAGCTTTATTTTCCGAGCTTCATTGTTTACGTTTTGAAATTTACTTTCTATCCAGATAACGATCCTTTAACGTAATTTCAAATTTTCCCAAAAAAAAAAAACCTCAAAACATCTCTAAAGCTCACTGAAAGCTAAAAATTAAAATATTTTTTTATATAATTTGGAATTGAATTTTTATCTAATTCGTTAAATTTAAGAAAAAACATGGAATTTTCGCAGAAAGCTCATACAAACGATTAAAAGCGCAACGAAAGCTCAAATTCTCGAACTTAATTTTTTACGTTTCAAAATCGATTTTCTATCCAGATAATACCCCAATAGCGAAAATTTCAACTTTTCCCAAAATTAAGACTTAAAATCTCGAAAGCTCATCATTGCAAGATTGAAGTTTCAAAGTCATTTTATATAATTTGGAATCTAATTTATATTCGATTCATTAAATTTAGATAAAGTATGAAATTTCTCGCTAAAAACTTTCTCAGATTACTGAAAGCTCAAATAGGACTTTTAGTTTCGTGCTCAATTTCTTACATTTTGATATCTATTTTTTATGCAGATATCGGTTCTTTCACGAAATTCTATTTTCCCTAAAAAACATGTTTTAAAAATCTCGAAAACTAATTGAAAGCATATATTTATGGAAAATTTCAGCCCGATAGCCGATGGGGTTTTTGGCTTCAATTCAATTCAATTGAATTCACTAAAGTTTTGTACAGATTTTAATTTTCCATAGAGTTTTTTAACGGAAGTTTCATTCATATTAATTAATTATGTAAATAAATTAAATTAAATTAAATTATTTCCAATTTTTTCTATTTTACTTATTTTAAAATTGATTAGAATTTTCAAATTTTTTTTTTAAATCCCTTGCCGTTGACCATTAATGAAATTATGGATTGTCGCATTGTGATATTAAAAACACTACACAATTTTAAAATTACAATAAAATTCAAATTGAAAAATTACGAATTATAGTTGAAATTAGGAAATAGCGTATAAGATGTTGAATGGAAAAGGACATAGTAGAAAGTTTCTATTTTTAAAAATTATGAAATTATATGAAAACTAAATAATTTCGCTCAAATTGTTAAAATCATAAAATTTTACTAAAGTTCAACTTAAAGAAATGGAGAGAAGTATTTGCATTCATCTGAACAAATTTATGAATAAATAAAGGGAAAAAAATCAATCATTTTAATAATAAGCTATACAGTAATCTCTAAGATGTTTTTTAGAAATTCCTAAATTCTAATTACAAAATCTATAAATGAAAAACCTTATATCCTCATACCTAAAACGAATCTAATTTAATATGAATCGAAAATTGAAACAATTTTCCCATCAATATCAAATAGCCACTTAATAGTAATTTCAATTCAGTATGTAATTGAAATAGGAGGAAAAAAAATTATTGGAAAATTTCAATTCTAATTACAAACATTTATTTGGGCACCGGTAAAATAGTCAATATAATTAATATTAATATAACCACAAAACCGCGAATTGAAAACCACTAAAATATACACGAATGGCAAACACATCATTTTTCCAATATAAAATATAATTCCTATATTAGAGGTTGATGGATAATAACATATTCCCAGCGTAAGCCATGGAAATGATTTAATCTAACGATAGTTTGCCGTCGTAACTCATCTAAAAGCTAATTTAAAATTTATTTAAAATCGGTGAATGGTATATTATGGAGATAAATTTTGTGGTAAATTCATAGACTCCCCAAATCGATACAATACAGTTGTATCACATGTAACTAGAATCTATTATTTTTAAACCATTCCCCCCGGAACGGAATTTTAATTTTATTGGACCGAATTTTAAACATTTTACTGTAATTGATAAACGGTTATTTGACTTAATTTGGTAAAAAGTACTGGTAGAAGTAAATCTATTCCATATATCCAATTCCTGCAGATAAAAAAATCGGAATTAGATAGTGGGGCTGAGTTTCGATTATTAAAGACGAGCTTTATTTATAATATTTGGTTTGGAAAAAAATTGAATTGAAAAAAAAAATCTCCATCAAATTGAACTGTACAAAAAAAAATTTATTTATCCTCTGATTTGATGTTCCCACCCATTTTTCGGCAATTCGGAAAATTTATCCCGTTCATTTGAATTTTTTATTATCAATTAAAATCGAACCCAAATGCGTTTATTTGATTTGTGATTTTAATTTATTATAAATATTATGTGGTGGTAGACCCGAAATTATTGTAACGATTTAATACATTAACGGGTATGGGAGGATTACTAATATCCAGATAAATCGAAATCAATTGATATTCGGGGTTGCTTGTACAGGGTTAATTTAATGGAAATATCCTTTATAGCCGTTTGTATTTGACAATTTATTCGAGCTTTTGTGTATGCTTTTTTTTCTCCCGTTCAGCTCGTTGTTTTATTTTCGGCTACACAAAGCAAATAGAATTTAATTTATAATCAAATAAAGTATGGTCCGAATGCACCCATTGCAGTCCGACCATTCCCTATCCGTATAATATATAATATTCTGCCTGATGCATTTGATATTAATTTATTGATGTGTTCAATTTTAAGTTAATAAAATCTACAAATTAAAATACACATTAAATCAATTACATTAATCGGTTCCGGTTGAATATAATTTTTAAATAATTATTTACACAAGGAAAAAAATTACAATCGGGTACGATATAAGTAAATGAATGAATGCATTTTACAGAATAATATGAACGAAAAAGAGCTATTTTAAACACGCAACTTTATAATTTTTTTTTGTCAAATACCCACAAAACTAACTCAACTAATTACAAATAAAGTCATTTAATCAATTCATTAATTTTTACAAATTAATTGTTAAATTCAGGGTTATGTCTATTCTTGGAGGTTGTAATAAAAAGTTTCTTAATTTTCGTGAAGACCAAAATTGCAACTAATCCTTAATGTTAAGAATAATATCTGAAATAAGGAAGAGAGAATGTACAAAAAAGAAATATTTTTCTATCAGACCATTCTGGGGGCAGGATATGCTAAATTATACAATTTGAAGGAATATTGTTGAATGATAGGGATTTTTTTTCTTGTTATTTGATGCTTAATAATGTGTAAATAATAATAATAATAAATACCCCCAAAAAGTAAAGTAGAACAGAAAGTAACTCGCGGGGAATATATATGATATTTATATGAATTCTATAGATAATGGATATTTGGACGATGTATTACGGAAATATCTCCCTAAACACTTTGTATTGGGATTCTTTAAGGATAATCAAATAAAGGGTGTACCTATACATTGATTTATTTTTATATATTTTATTTATTTATTGCATGCGAATTAATGGCTGATTTTCACATTTCGAAGATTAATTTCTTAAACTTAAGAACATTTTTACTTATTTGCCTAAATAAATTAAACTTATCGATTTTAACTTTTTTACCTAAATTAAATCTGGACATTATACTAAATCATTGCTTTTCGGTCGTTATATTGAACAATATGGTAGAAATTACAAACACACCTCTATTTGAAATTTAAATTAATTCTCTGATCGATAATAAAAACGTGTATTTTCGATGAATAAGAATAAACTAGAAAAACCTAAAAGTCATGTCTATTTAAATTTTCTACCCATTTTATGTAAGATGGATGATTAAGGGAGAAGACAAATCTACATATCATCAGTTTTTCATGTCCATGATCAACCAACGCTCCTTTCGTATAGGTATATACGGTATTGTAGTACTTATAATGGGCACGTTTTCAATATTTTATGGAAATAGAGACAGGAAAAAAGAAAAATCAAATTTTCAACAATTTACTTATTTTTATTTCATTTTTTTTTTTTTTGGACTAATGATTTATCCACATTATATTTACAATATAAAATTTTCCGTGATTTCCATCAAACCGCCACGCCAATCCTTGATACACAATGATTTTGTAATGATGATGATGCGTGCAATAAAATGCAAATAACAAGCTTTTTTTCGGCTTTATACATACTTATTTTTCAACTTCCCGTAGCATAGTTATTACAATACCTCTAACTCCATGATGAATTTTAAAGGCAAAATATTATCCATCACAAGCAAGCCGAACCGATACCATCCCCAAACTCATTCTACCAACCCCCCATTAATGGGGCTTAAATAATGTGTCAAGTCATTATGACGCACACAGGCAGTTCCGTTAAGAATATAGGGAGAAAGTGGAGTTTTATTTTTCGACTAAGTAAGCATATAAATCGTAGATATAGATATAATGTAAGGAGATCAATCCAATCAAACTTCTGTTGCAAATTATGAATTATCTAGATTCTTACAATTAGTAAAGATAGGTAATATAGTAAATTTATTATTAAATTTAGGTTTGGTGTATAATAATTACGATTTTTCCCATCAGCTTCCCAATAATAAAATACTTCCTGGCCACACCAGCAATATCCGGTATTTCATATTTTTTTCCGAATATTTTTTAGCCGTCATCACTCAAATATATCAAACCAAAAAAAAATAATCGGAAAAAAATATGAAAAAAGGAAGGAAATCGAACTGAAAAAAAAAAATTGACTAACAAATTAACCCGCGAGAAAATCAACCTCACCAAAGTACACTAAACCCTTTTTCGGTTAAAGGGAAATTAAGTTTAGTATTGAAACAACTTGAAAAAAAGCCACCATAGGAAATAGCTTACTAGTGTTTGGGGGTAGGTATACACTTCATACACATATTTTTACTTTGATAAATTTTCTTCAATTTATTACCCATATATTCCTAAAGTGTATACGAAACGGGTATACGATATGTAATATTCTTATTAGCCTGACAAATATCAAGGTGGTGGAAGGAAAAATGAATAGAAAGTTATAAAAGGTTGCATTATGGAAAAGAAAAATAACGGTGAATGAAGCAGGAAAATTGTAACATGTCTTCTGACAAAATGTAAATATGTTTCAGTTAATAATGCACATAACTTATGCATTACATATTGTATGCAATTTGTATCCATTTATGCAATGGGTGGTTTTCTATTTCAACGATGATTCATTCATATAAATTGATAGGTTTATGTATAGAGGTAGTTGTTATGATCTGTCATATTTTTGATAACATTTCTGGTATAGAAATTTGTGCGAATAAATTGGTGGCATTGAGATGTTCACAATCTTGGGATGGTTTTTGGAAAATAGACATGTTCCCTTGATTTTCGGAACTTATGATATAATGTTTATTGGAAATTATCAGGAATTCACGATCTCCGATTTTAACAACATTTTGAAAAATTATCTCGTTTTACAGATAACATTTTTTATTTCAGCTAATGATGAGAAATAATTATTATTATTCGTTTATTGTTAATATTGTTTTATTTAATATTATTTTATTACATATACATTTTATTTATTATATATTATTTAAGCATACATTTAAGCAATATGTTCAAAATCAAATAAAAGTTTAAAATTCTTGAGTTTTTATTTATTAATATTAAGCAAACGTATCATATTCTGCTCGTTCTCATACTTGAATTTCATTACCTCTTAATTATAATTTCACTGCTCCTTACAGTAAAAGATAATTATGTAATCAACAGTAAGTTGATTATGAGACATCGTTAGACTTCCATATAGAGCCAACCAAACCAAGCCAAGTCAAGCAATACAAGCCCGATTTTAATTTGGTCTCTAAAATGCCGACTGTTTAATATGTCACCGGACGTAAATTTTTCAACATAAATCGAAGTATTGCAAAATTTTCAATATGAATCCCTGGATAATTCTGATATATTTCTAATAAATGAAAATCTTATAATTATTATACAGATTATATTTAGTATAACAGATCTGCGAAGCTTATAATACCAATATAATGTTGATTTCTTGAAATAATTTTTTTAAATTAGTTTGGGGTCCTAATACATTATGCTAATTAAATTTGAATTAAAGAGACTCAGACAAAGAGACAGAAGGGAAAATCCCCATTAAACCGCAAGATACGTTCACACTTTACCTATACCGAATTTAAACGATTTTACGACAATCGATTAATTTAGTTTGCAAATATCTCAATTAGATTAAATAAATTTTAAGATTCATCATTTCTATCACGGGTAAAATTTATTTGAACCGGATACCTTAAGAATCGTCTGAGTTATACACTTCTGATTTGATATCCAATATTAATCCCTTTTCATGCACCGAACCCATAAATTAAATTATTTCGGCCAATTACGAGCTTTGTTTTGAACTTACTCCTTCAATTCGAAATTTGTTTACGAAAATTTGGATCAACCCTTATTTCTGTATAGGAGATGATCTTAATTATTTTACTAATTTCCGGGTTATGAGATAAAAAAGTTTTTTGCGCCAATTACGAGATCACGAGGTAATTGCAAGATCAATTTTTGATTACAAAATTTTATTAATTAAACTTTGGTCAATTTAGTTGAACCTATTTTTCCTGGATAATCGATGAGCTAAACTAAAAAACTAATTTCACGGTTTTGAGATTAAAAATTATTTAAGCCAGTTACGGTTTAGACCACACGTAAAATAATTTTAGGTGTAAGCAAATATATTTTGAAATTTTTTTTTTTTTATATATATTGTCTTTATTAAAACAGTAAATTTACAAATTTAAGGAGATTTGCTTTATACAATCAACATTAAGTGTTCAGTTAAATATATATAACTTTACAAACTACTGTTATACATTAGATTGGATTTTAATTTTTCACACTTAGCGTTAAATGGTGCTATGATAATAAATGGTAGTTAGAAGAAAAACTTTACGAGTAAAGAAAAAACTTCAAATGATGATTTTTAAAAACTTAATCTATAACTTAACCTATGTATCTTAATCTTAATCTTAATACTACTATGTAAAGTATCGTTCAAAATTGGTGTCCCAAGTTCTTGTTACAACGATGTATGTGGACCTAATTTTTGGCCCGAAGGTGTTCGGTCAAGGGACTTTGTCTTCCACGGAAAAAACTAAATAATCAAGACAATGCGTACGCAGCACAAATTGACGATGATGACAAAACATCAGAAAATGTTGTATATAATAATTTAACATCTATTGTTAATTCAAATATCTTGACAAAGGCACCCAGTGATGATTTATTTACTGTTTATTATCAGAATGTAAGGGGCCTAAGAACCAAGGTGAATAACTTTTATCTTAATTTGTGTGCATCGAACTACGATGCAGTAATTCTGAGCGA
>JANTOP010002286.1:0-18367 GCA_027564815.1 Symmerus nobilis
TTTGTTAATGTTTTGTTTCTATTTATATGTATTCTATACTATTTTGAATTATAAATTTCATTTTTTTTTGTCGTCATTCTAATCATCGTTCATATAAATCATCATTATCGTCATCTATTTCCATATTTCCAGCCATTACTGTCATTTTTATCCATATTTTCTTCAATCTCTTAAATTCGACGTCGTACTTGCATGGCTGGCCTATGGTTCACCCATCATTCTTTCGTTCAGTGATTGGTTCAGTGAACGATATGGAGTATTTGAAGTCTATTTTTCTAAGATCTATACTCTCCATCGACGTGGAGGTATCGTATCGGATTAGCGTTTATACGCTATGAAATTTATTTGCCATCATAATAATTTAAAATCAGTAAATTAAAGAAGAATTTAAGAAATTTCCAAAAGCTCATCGAAAGCTTTTAATTATAATAATATTTTAATCAGTATGGAATCTAAATTTTCCACCAATAATTAAATTAAATGAACATAATTAAATGAAATCCGATATTTGACAAAAAGTTTCGTCGAAAATTAAAAGCTGCAAGAGTATTATTAACATTTCGGTTTTAAATTTATACGTTTTAAAATTTATTTTCTATCCCAATAATTTAACGTCAAATTTAAAAGTATCTGAAAGAGCTTAAAGAAGAGCTTATCAAAAGCTTTTGATTAATTTAATTTTTATTCTTTATCAAATGTCTTGTATCTCCCAAAGCTCTGTAGAAAATTAAAATCTCTACGAATGCTTTAATCTTTAATGAATTGAATTGAAGGCAAATTATCATTGTCCTGAAATTTTGCACAAATATATGTTTACAATGAGCTTTAGAGATTTTCAAAGGCTTATTTTGGAAAATGTTGAAAAACAAATTTTAATTTTAAGCTTTCATTGAGCAATCGAGATTTTTTAATCTTTTTTTTTTGGTAAAATTTGAAATTTCAATAAAGGCTCGTTATTTGGATAGAAAATAGATTTTAAAATAGATTAGGTTCGGTAGATAAAGCTTTGTGGAAGCTTTTAAGTTTTTGCAGAGCTTTTGTACGAAAAGTTTGGTTTTGATATTTCTGCATTTTTACATTGTTTCCGTAATGTTTTCTTGAAAAACGCAAACGCATATGATATTTAAGGGGCGTTTTGTTAAGGGGTCATAAAGTTCGTCACACCTTATGGAGATGCTGACCGCATGCCACTGTCCGAATCTGATTTCAGACTAGATACGATCGTCAACTGTAGATATGATCTTATTATATGGGTAATCGTCCGATAATAATCTCCATCGCAACTAGATAAACGCAACTAGACAAAACCGCAACTAGATAAACGTGGAAAGAATTTGTTGATCAAATTCTTCGATTTTAATTACATGGAATTTGACTTTTTCCGGGAAATTGTTCTATATTAATAAATTTTAAATGTCATAATGATTTATTAAAAATTTTCGTATAATTGCTTAATTTTTTTTTTCATTTATCAAATTTCATGGATTGTAAATTTTCAGAGCTTCACATTTTTATCATTGTTCCAATCTATATAGCTCAGTCGGTATCTGGAAGAGTAAAAACTACCGACGGGTTTTGGACTTAGGTGACGACATGAAAAATTATCGTCTGAACTAATAATGATTTAAGACAGTTTCATTTATCGTATTTCAGCTGGATTGAATCGGATGGTCACATTCAAAGTTGATAAAACCCCTATAGTATATACTGAAGATTTCATAACATATTGTATGGGAGAATGGCAAATACATATTCCGATTTCGATAAAATTTCCGGAGCGGACTGCACATCACACCCACTTTCTTGATAAATCCAGATAATCCATACCTTATATTACACAATATCACACAAATAAGGACCAATCAGTCGGACGTACCAAAAATTTAGCAAAATAATATTTTTTTTTACTGGAAAATGGGACAAATGTTAAATTGATTCTAAATGGGATTTGCAATCATCATAAAAATCGAATTTGTATTTTGCAATAGAAAAATTGATGTAACCTACATGTGCATTGAACCATAACACTAACACTTGACCGCCATTAATACAAAAATTTTGTGAGCTCCCGACACGATAAGTAGCAGTATTATCTACCTATCTGGTTAGTGTTATTTTTCTTAGGTTGACGACAACTCTAATACCGTAATATCGTAATTGTTATTCCTGCATAGGGTGTAGGACAACTATTCGATTAGGATATGTGAATGGTTTAATCATTGTTATCATGCCATTTCAAACTTCAAATATTGTATAGATAATGTAGTTCATATTAAATGTTGTTAAACACCTAAAAGGCGTGAAAGGCGAATCGCTACCAATATAAATTATAAAAACGAACATCAAGGAACTCAAACTCAATAAAAGTTCTGTAAGGTTTGTTTTCATCTTTGAGTGATTGACCTGGTGGTTCTAAACTTCATATATGGAAGCTACAAATTATTTACTATAGTTTATCGAAACTGTGTTTTCTACACAGAATTTTCGTTTTGAAATATTATCTATAATCAATATTATCACCTTCTTATCAATATTAACGTACATAAGTTGCATAAGAGAAGTAAAAGTACTTTATTTAGAAGAAGAACAAGTATACTCTATTCATTATGTATGAATTTTCTAATATTTTTTATGCAATTGAATTGAAAACTGAAATTATTTTTATAACATCGGAATTGCATTTCATCGATAAACACTATAAAACGAATATAAAAACATCGTACTTATAGTGCATTTTATTCTTTAAAAATATATTTATGCATGAGGTTCGTTATGGGAATATAAATGGTATAGTGGTAGGTATAGGTGATCCGGAGGAACTTCAAAATTTAAACTATATACTCGTATTTGGAAATTCGATTGAATGATGTGTAAGGGGGTGGTTACAACCTATTGAGACTTCGATTTGTTTTCCACCATTGTATACAATCATTTGTTGAACAGAAGAAAAGGAATAATTTCATTTAGTTATATGTATAAAAAATGAATTGTTCGAATTGTAAGAATAAAAACTAACCCATCCCGTAAATCAAAACTGTATACTTCATTCATGTAAAGAGTTTATAAATTATTTACTGTGGTTTGAGGGCACCATTTTAGAGGGAAACATATTTTGAAAATGTTCATAAGGATGCTTCTCTTATTAGTAATATGTGAGAGGAAAACCAAAATAAATTACATCAAATCAATTGCTATTCGATAAATGCATTTGAATTTTAATGCAGATGAAACCGAATTTTTTCCGTGTGGTTGTTTAAATTAGAAATAAAAATATGTAAAGATTTGTACATACGATGTTAGGTAGAGCATTATAAAAAATTTATAATTGACTTGGTAAAATTAGAAAAATTTAATTGATCTTATTTTTCTACAGAATCGTCCTATAAACCGAAAACCATTTTTTAATTAGTTCCTTTTTATTTCTATTTGCAGGTGAGCTTTTGTCAACTTGAAATATTTTTCTTTGTTATTTTATACAATTTAATTTATCGTATGACAACAACAAAACTGTAAGTTTTTAAAAGAATTGTAAATGTATAGTGCTACAATAATATCTAATGGTTGCATAAATTTCAATAAATTTACAATTGAATATTTTTGAGTGTGGAAAATTGATTGAAAATGAATGAGTGTTGAATCGGATGTGTTGGCATGAATTTTATTTCAATTGGTATCCGTATCGAGAAACATTTCTCTTTATAAAGTGTATCTGCATAAGCAATTGTTACACGTAGTTGACTTATAAAACTAATAATAAGTAATATTTTCCGGTTGTATACTTGATGCTCTTGGGTTTGTAATGAAACTTTTGTCACGGAAATTCATAACAATAAATTTCGAATTAATTAGAATGACGCTATAGGACGTAATATTTTAATTCATTCAGGGATTTATTGGTAATATTAGATTGGATTTCATGGTTGGTCAATTTATTTTTGATAGTGGTTTGCTCAGAAATGTATTCAGGTTCGTCCATAGATAACATAACATTTCCTGAATGAATGAACATGCATTTTATGGGCCATTATTATAAGTGATAAACCAGGAAATATATGTGGTGCAAGGAAAAAACATTTCCGTAATGTGGATGATTCTTTAGTCATTAAAAATAATTAATGAACTTTATGAACGAGTACTACAAGATAAAAGAGAACGGAGCTCAGAAATTTAATCTAACGATAATTGATATTTAAATCTGTTTACAATTTTTATTTTATATCTTTTTAAGTAAGTAGTATTCAACAAGCAAGGACATTTTTAGCTGAAAGTTTATGCGATGTAATTGGACTAAATGCCAGAAGTAATATCTATGTCAAGTTTTATTGCATTTATTTCCATTTATTTCATATCAGTATAGTTAGTAATGAATTAAAATTTTCTATCGTGGAGTAACTTACATAAAATTTTAATAGTTTCTCTGAAAGTATATTTATTAAGGAAGTTTTACCACTTCTTAAGAAATCGTTAGCATATGAATGTTTATCGTTTTTATACGCGTTCATCTCAACTTTTATTTTGAGAAAATATTTAATTTCATATTTTCTAGTAAACTTCTTATGTATTTTTTTTTTTCAATTCATTTAATTACCCTCCATCTCGGTAAAATAAAATATAATGCAAAAGATGATAAAATTAAATATAATTTCTGGGTATCATTCATCTAGCATTTTTGAGAATGCACATGTGATACACAAACAAGAGGCGCCTTGGAACATATAATTTACTATAATATAATCGGATTTAAATATTATAATTATGACGTGGTATTTGTAGGGATATTTTGTAATTGCGAAGTCGTTTTTTTTGTAATCCTTGATAAATTGCTTCTCTCTGAAGCACATTGATTTGTATACAGGGACGTCAATGAATTTTTACTAAATAATTAATAACGAGACATATAAATTCGTGGCGGCAGACAACATTCATGTTTTAATAATCAATGGGCATGTTTAAATAATTAATTGATCATCGCGATATTAATTACCCTTGGTAGAAAGGTGGCTTTATTTCTATCCTTGGAAAAGCAAATAATACCTTATCTTGCCTTATCTACTTTAAATAAACCAATCAATTATTTTTAAGTTAATTTTTTTATTCAATAGTACCTACCTATGTATAGTATATGCTAATTTTAATAAAAAGATTTGCTTAAAAAAAATGATATTGTTTAGAAAATGGATATGTCCGGTAAATCGTACTTCTCATATCAAACCCTATACAAAGTTAGCATTGTTGAAACACAAAATGGTAAATCCAGAACGAGGATCGATCGATGAAAAGAGTATACATTTCTCCATAAGCTGTCCAGTTACCTTTATCGAGAAAACTTGTAAAACTTTGTTCCATTCCAATTGTTTATTTCCATTTCTATAATTAAATAAATTTTTGCTTAATACATACACCAATTTCTTTCATTTTCGTTTTTAATAACCTTCAAATGTCATATATCATATTTTACTTTATGTATGATTAGAGTTCCTAAAGATGTACAACATCAAAGTCATCTATTGAGAATATACCTTTTCCTACAAACCAATATAATAATAATAAATAATTATAATTCATATACGTCAATTTTTTCGATTTTTCACGATTTATTCGTAATACCTCCGAATTCTAATCATATGGACTTAATAAAATAACTGAATTTGAAGGTTTATTAGTATGGCTGATGTCTCAAACTGATTTCCACATTTACGTTCTAATTAGTCCAATACCCAACTGCAGAATGATTTCATTCATTCTCAGCAGTGGAAAAAAATTATTGAGTAAAGATCTGATGACTGCAGAAGAGCCCATCGCCTAACACAAAGGGCATTATTTTACCCTCATATACAAAAAATAAAATTAATATTAATATTTGTGATATCGAAAGCTCTTTAATCAGAAGAATTTCACAAATACAGAAAAAAAAGTATAATAATAAAAATAATTTACTTTTGGTTAATTTTAAAATTTGTAGAATAATAACATTAGAAGAAAATACTAAATAAAGCCCATGTACCTAGATATCGTAGTACTTTCAATGTTAAGGTACGTGTCCACTTAAGGGAAATACTATCGAGAACTGATCTCGAGAGTATTCGAGAGTATTTCTCTCAAGTCGACATGCTTCTGAGAGTAGTGACTATCAACTCTCAGACAGTGAACTATAGTTGAGATTTGGTCTCAAGTAGACATACAGTACTTTATCAGTTCTGATAGTTGCTCTCCAAATACCAACACGTTTAGTTTTTTGATAGTTTAGTTTGAAAGTTTCCGAACAACTAATTGGCTTCTAAAAAAGAGTGGTCAAAAGAAAATTTTTTAATTGATTTGCATATATGAGGAAAACTCGATTTTATGGAAACATACTCTTTACACAGTACCGAAATCGTACAAATAAGAACAAGATATTGAAAGAGATATCTAGACCTAGATACCATAAGAATAGATCTAGTGCATTACGCGTTGGTAGACAGAGATCACCATTCGCATTTGTATATTGTAACAAAGTTGCGAAATTGCTAAGCATCTTCAATTTCAAGTTCTTTTGTCAGCGTAAAACATGCACTCAGTTCTGATCTACTCGGTATCCATGGTTTTACCCGGCAACAACATATAAAACCAATAATCACCAATCAACACATATAAAATTAATTGAATCGGTGCAACGCCGTTTCGACAAATTCGCATTTAGAGTACTGCGGTGGACAAACCCTAACGAACTACCTCCATATACTGGACGATGTCAATTATTAAACCTACTACCACTAGAAAGTCGACATATTCAATCTTCGGTCATGTTTGTAGCTGATCTATTGGATGGACGGATTGATTCAACTACAACGTTAGCTTCTATCGATTTTAAAGTACCATTGAAAATTTTTCGTACCCAAGAATTAATTCGCAATCGCATTCATCGTACCAATTATGGCCAATCTAATCCTATAGACAAGACAAATATGGCGGTTATTTAACAAATATGGCGGAAACTACGACTTTGTTTTCCGCGCAGGACTTTTAAAGATCTGTTGATTTCAAGATTATGGAATGGGTCAAAGTGGCTTGCTCTTAATAATTTGTTTATAAATTCTAATTTTTTTCATTTATTATTTTCTATTTGATTTAATTAAATGAAATTAATGTATTCAGAAGGGTATTTCATCCCATTGAAATAAATAAATAAATAAATAAATCATCAAAATGTGATTGGTTATCATTACAAAATATTTGTTATCATTCTGTAGAAATATGTGTTATTAATTTATTTACAACACGATTCAATTGTCGCATTGGATAATACTACAGCTATTTGTAGATGAGGAGGTCTATTCTATACCCTTTCTCACAAATAACAAATATTATTTAATTAATTTACTGGTATTAATTATCGTCTAATATTCCAACTCTAAATGTAACAAATTAATAGCTTTTCATTTAACATTTTCTCTTGAATCCCTAAAGAAATTCCAAAATTAATAAAATTAAAATATAGATAAAAGGATTCCTCTTATAGAAACCATACGAAATATATCTTATTCGTTTAAATAAAGTCAATTAATATTATTAAAATTGTCATAAAATTCACTAATTGGATTTGTTGGATATAGGAAGATATGAGATGTTATCTAGATAATAAATATGATGGAAAACATTCTCTATAAAATTATTAATGGTATCATGAACTTCTTTCTTTATCCGGAAACTACTTATAATGCAATTAGGGGGATTTTCCAAGTATCCCAACAAGTATTTTAAGTATTTAATGTAAATTTCAACAAGATATATAATTGTAAATTGACACAATTAATGAAAGTGGTTTTACATAAATTACATAGGGAAGGGTTCGAAATTTTTATAATTGAATATACATATTTGAATATTATTTTTCTCTCTTAATTTTTCCTAAAAGACTTCAAAAATTGTATCGTCTCCTGTTATCCTCATAAAAGTCATTATTATAATATTTTTCTTTTGTAAAAATAATTAGTTTGCTCAAATCAATTATCTCAAGAAAACAGACAAAGTTCTCACTATACGAATATAATAAATTGTACAGGACATTTTGATCAAAGTTGATATTCATTTCTCAACGTTTTTGTCATTTTGAAAAACATTTTAATATAAAAAAGAACTTTTATTTCTCATATTCAAAAACTTTGCCATCCTCTTATTTTATGTACACAAAGTTATAAATTCCCGCAGAGTTACTTTTAGTGCTTTATATACGGATAAATAATAATGAATTTCTTAGATGGTGATTGGTTGTAGTGGTCAACCAAGAACATGGTCGAAAGAACTTGTATTAAATTAGTGCTGTACAATTCTGACTTATTTCATATTTAGATTGTTCAGAGTACAAAGTCCAAATAAATTAAACTGTAATCTATTACGGGAAAGCCCTCGTTGCCAATAGGATGTTACTACCCTGTTCGCATTTTTCTATTTATGTTTATGAAAATTACATGATTGTTTTCCTACATTAATTGGGGTTGTTTTATTTTGTAACATTTATATCTCATTCTACTTGTATATTATTTATACAAAAAGTGGATATATTAACGAATAATACGAGTATATGATATAGAATTTTCTGATACCGGTAATTATTTTGACAGTAGTTACCGTTTATTGTTAACTTTTTTGGACTCTGATATGGTAACTAAAAATGATTTTGATGAAAATGTACATTACGTTCGCCTATCAAGTAGCAGAATTTGATTTTTCTTAACCCTTGAACTCTTTTTTCCGTCCGATTTTATTTTTTATTATTTTGGAATATCTTTAAGGTTATACAGGAATGTAAAAGAGTAAAAATGAGTTCATTTATCATACATTTGTTTAAAATCTCGAAACTAAGATCTCCTGAAACTAATTGATAACATTTACCCTGATTATAATGATCGGTTACTACTGTACTGTGTAGACATCATAATATAAGTAATGTTCCTTATTATATGATATTGAATGGTCGAGAATTTCCAAAGTTAAATAATAATGAAATATTATCAACAATTCTCTCTAGCAACGAGAAAGAAAGTTTTCTTTTATCTTCGTTTTCTTAATAGATAAATACTCCTCTGGACCAATACGAACTTCATTATATAAAATTCTGGTATGTGCACGTATACGAAATGGTAGGTATGTTTAGAAAATATTAAATTCGATGCAAATTAAATTAGTAATTTTATAATAAAATTGAAATATTCGTCTCCTCAATTAGGTTGCCACAAAGGTAAAAGCTAAATAAAATATAAAAAAATAAGGAATTATTAGAATAAGTGAGTGGAATGAAAAGAAATAAAAGAAAACATTTTTAGAGTTTTAAGTATTTACTCCTATCCACTCACGAAACATCTTTATTTGCTAGAATATAGTTTCAAATTTGTAAAACTATATTAAATAAATATTAAATTAATTTAATTGCAATTATAATTTTTCAGACAAGTTATTTGAATATAGAAATTTTTATTTATTAATTTACAACTTTAAAACAGATCATAATTTTGATAAATATTGAATTAAAAAACTGAATTTTACTTGCAAATTTTGCTGTACATTTACTTTGTACTGTTACCAGTTCATCTTTTTCAAAGGCACCCGCCAACTAAATACTTAATCACAATTGATGAGGAGGAGCGACGAAGGGAAAACTTTGGCTGATACGCCGCGGCAGTTACTTCACGGTAGCATTTTCCCTCAAGTGTGCTCGCTTTTCTGGCCGAGCTCAAAGGCGAGTTGCAATGTCTTCTTTTAAAATTGAGGAATAATTCGTTTGCAGTTACGATCAAATTTAAAATTTGATTTATTTTTCTACTGGGCGTCGCAGCACCCAATTAACCCATTTACAGTTTTAAATTATAATTAATTTACAAATCGACTGATTCTAGTATAAAGACTAATTCTACGCTATAAATAATAATAAAAAAAATATCGCCCGCGAGGGACTACTGATAGCCGCGTCGCGATGTGAAATCGTCACATCCGACGAGAGCTATAGAAACATGCGATAAAAGCAAAGAAATATTCGCTTGTATTTCTCGTCGCTCTTATCGACGCTATTATCGTTAGTCGACTCGCCAATATATTCAGGCCCTTTGAAGACTGTTTAACAAGTTTTCATAGAGCGAAGACGTTATTATTAGCACCGAATCGCTTGTTATACATTCAACTTGTCATATAACCAGGAATGCAAGCTGTACTAATCATTGAGATGTAGACTGAATTGAGTCGCAATGATCCGCAACTCTCGATTCCTAATGATTATTTTGACAATAATGATTATGTAATGTGGGCAGAAAAAAATGTAAACCTAAGAGTTCGGGAAATGTTCCAATTTTTGTCGAAATTTTCACACAATTTTTGCAAATTGTTCGCGACTTTTTTTTTGTTCGCATTCTCGTGACTTTTTCCGACATTGGCGAAATTCAGCTTTTCCGTCTTTTTCCTGACCCACCATTTCTTATATTGTCCCTAATTTCGAAGTTTTTCGAATGGTCGTTCATTTTTTTATTTTCTCGATTTGGCGTTTTTATTCCGACATTTTACCAGTTTTTTTTTGCTTGTTTTTCTAACTAACGACTTTGGGAAAATAGGGTATTTTAAATTTTTTATGTTAATGATATTAATAAGTATGATCTATCTTTCCAAGAGTAAAAGAATCAAATTTTAATTTTATCCATTTTGTATTTATCCTTGATGGCACTAACATTCACAACTTTATGTATCAATAATCAAAACCCTTTCTGATATGTTCTCGCTATTATTTACAAGTTTTTATTAAGCTATTCCCAGTTTATATATTTTGTAGATTACTGCCGACTATATTCAAGGAATCGAATTATATTATAACGTGACTGAAATAGATTGATATTTGTCAACAATTTTATATAAAGAACTTGTTGAATTTTTAAAACAATTTTTTCAATCAACACATTCCAGGTAGACATTAATATATGAAATATTTTATGAAGACATATTGATAGTGATTGACATTTTCAGTTTTCTATTGAGTTTGATTGAGATGAGGAAATCTATTTTTGGAGTTAAATAGATAATATATTTTGTAATCAACGCTGAATTTTTAAAAATCTACTAAGTGCCCACTAAACTCTTTTATTTCCGTTTCAAGCAATTCCAACGAATTGAACGTTAAATTTCCGCATTCTTCAGAAAGTTTTTAACAAATTATATATTTCATGGAATCTGCAGAAGATTCTCTAGTTCTTAAGAATAATCACTTATTTTGAGTCGACTTTATCCAGAGATTACATTCATTTTTGATTTATTTAATATTCAAAACATGCCTTTCAAGCGCAGATTATCTCTGAAGATTTTTTTTATTTCGCCGGATGAAAATGCTATCATTGAATATAACATCCCGACTCGTACATTTACAAAACATCCATAAATATATCTTTATGCATAGTAGGTACCTATGTTTTCTGTTATGGAAGGTGGGAAAATGTATATTATTATTTACATCATATCCATCTTGTCAACATTTCAAAATATGTTGAAGCATAAATGATTTTTCTTAGAGCATACATTTCAGCATATAAATCTCCTAAAAATGTAGTGTATAATTTTACACTCTTCAAAAGTCAAGAAAAAATGTCTCGGATGTTATTCACTACATGCATTCGTAAATGCCATGCGGGACAATATCTAATCATATCCATATTTCATGTCTATAGGATTCTATTTGCTATTTATTTTTAGTATTTTTATTTTTGGATATCGTAATTTATGAATGATGAATACAAAGAGGTTAAAATCTGATACGAATTTATAATAAATAAAAAGGCTGTGTACTACATTCCTGATAGTTAGGTTTTACTATAACTTTTTAAAATATCTAAATATCTATAGTTAATCGTATCAGGAGTTGAAACTATAGGAGCCTAATAAATATTCACATAAATTCGAATAAATTGTCAGTTAGTTATATGGTCTTGCTATTAATTTCATCTTATTTTAATATCCAAATTTCAATTCCCACTAGTTCTTTGGAAAGAAGATGACGCTCAATAATTTTATATTCTTTTAAAAAGGAATTTCCTACATCCAATAATATACACGTTAAATAAATTTTTAAATTTTTCCACAATTTTAGTTTTATTTAAAGTTTTTTTTCCGTTGATTGAGGAAAACTAAACGAGGAGCATAAAGGATAAGAAATAAAGTTTTATCCCGGCTTTCTAACAGAGATTTTTATACAGGAAAATATGAAAATTTTATTTGCTATATAATATAAATATTGATAAATAAAATTATAAATTACCTTTATACATTACTCTATAAAATATAACGTAAGTAAATCAACATTAGGATGGTTCATTCTCTTGCTGAAAATATTTTGGCCAATTAATTTATACTTTTAAAATACTAGTGGTGATTATAAGGGAGAGTGCCCACCTAGTGTCACTGTCCAGCTACTGGCATCCATCAGTTCTGACGTTCGTGGCGATGACAGCGGCAATGTGCTTAGTGTCAAAGTTTCGTCTCATTAAGCGTTCACTTTTCATAAATCATTGAGTTGTATGCACGTGTTAATTTTAACCCATTTTTTTCATTTATTTTAATTTGTTTTGCTAATAATATCTAACAAATAATTTTAAGCTAAGCATTTTGATGCTTATTTTGGCTCCAAGACGTGAGAATGTTAAAATAACTATGGAATAAAAACTATCCTCAGATTAACCAATCAAAAGTGTTCTTAATGTATGTATTTTCAATACGCGCAGATATATTTAATGCACAATCCGGTTGATTTTAATTTAACCCGATATTTTTTTTAAGCCAGCATGATAGTTAAGACTCAGATTCTCAGTGTAGGGAACAATTGATTTGTAATAGTACATTGTAAACAATTGACCGAAAACAATTATTACAAACTTCAATTGATCGAACGAGAATCTATCGCAAGGAAAACTTTCGCTTGGAAAATTTTCTAAAATCCATTTTGGAAAATTTAGTTATACGTTTTGTTGACTTGACATTCTTCGTTTATTAGAATGTATTTATGGGCAGTTCCAGCGTTGGTTATGTTACATTTGAACGTTTTCTCACATGTTATTGGCATTTAAATATTTTATATCTAAGGTTAGTATTATTTTAAATAAATAATAATTTTATCAAATAAAATATTAGATGACAGTTTTTCAGTGATTTTGTTCGTAGGTTATGTCACAATAATGTTGGTTACGTTACATGCGTGCAAAATGAGGAAAGGAAATCAATTAGCATAAATCGTAGAGCAGCATAAGATATAGATAGTCATGATTTTGTTAAAGATTATGTATGGTATACTTTGAAATTTAGCACAGTATATCGAACAAAATGTAATCAATACACAAATAAACAACAATACATACGGCAAAGTTTTACCTTATATTCTCAAAGGCTTTTAAATTTTTGCATACCGTGCAATTATGAGCCATAATTCTTAGAGAACCAATAGTTAAATTAATTCATTGATTGATTGTATAAATAATTTTTTTTAAACATTTAAACATAGTTCTAACGAATGCATAAATAATCAATGTTATGCTATTTTGATTTTTATTTAATATGTCTCGAATTAGCTGGAATGTATATTACCTAATGAGTTTGTTCTATCTCCATCATATTCACATAAGCATATAGAGAAGCTTAAACATTATATTACTGCATGAAAGTAGATGATATTGGTATCAATTCATGCGTAATTAGCTTCATTTAAGTGATGGAATTAATAATTTAATTTAATGTGGCTTTACTAAGCGTTAGCATTGTTTTCTTGATGCAGGTTATCATAAGTTATTTGTTTCTCGGATCTGCAGGTGCATATTATTTGTTAAATCCTATCCAAAGGAAATCTCTTAATAATTTATATTCTTTGGTGAAAAATGAAGTAAAAACAACAAATTGGAGAAGAAATGGAGAATAACTAACATTATATCGCAAGAAATAACCAATATCATATCGCAAATAGTCAGGTAAAGCCGAGAAAAGTCAGTATATAAAACACCGAACGTTCAAACAACAACATTTCCTGGAAAGTGCGAGGGTGGCCATTATGTCTCTTTTTAAGAGAAAATGTTTTCTTTTTCGGTCCAAATCTTTTTTACTCTATCTTTTTTGGGATTTCCTTTTGTCGTTCTCTTTAAAAGAAGTGCCTCTGCAAGTGTAATTCAGTCCTAATAATTTATAATTTCTAATACATATACCTAGTTGCATCTGGAGACAACTTCACCATGCTTTTGTTTTTAATTTTAATTGTAAAAGTTATTCTTCATCTTGTCTCGTGAGTTGTATCTGAAGGCTATACTTGAATTAAGGGTTATATCTAGATCGGAAATACGGACATCAAATTATTTTTACCGTTCTTTTAAATATTTATTATGAAGTGAAATAACTATATACTATCGAAAATAACTTATTTTAAAGTAGTTTTTGTTTTGTATCGGGAAATACAGCTGGTTTCGTAGAACGACTTTTTTTAGCACTTCAGGTACCCACAATATTTTCCGAACCGTTTATCTAAAGTCAAAACTATATATTATTCAGTTAATATATTGTATTATTAAGGGCCTGAACGAAGTGAAATTTTGATTTTTGCAAAAATGACAACAATTTTACTGAAAAATAGAGACGAGATAGAAAATCCTTCGAAAATATATATATGTCATTGTCCTCTTTTTTAGTTCCAATGTCCTATATTTCTCTGCCAATATTATCTATTAAAGTTTTAAACTTATGGCTATTCTAAGTGCGAGGTATTTCAGTTTTCATAAGTTTTTAGTCAGTCAACATAAACTAACTGCAAGGATCTTTTAATATTAAATGTTATTTCTCTAACTCAAATATCTAAAGTTCCAAATCTAAAAAGACAATGTCAGTCCAAAAGACAATGTCAGAAAAGTCCAAGATAATAAATTATTCAAATAATTAAAAGTATATGAAAAGAAATTATAAATTTGATGAAATCTAAAAATGTTTGGAAAATAAGAAAAATTTTTTGAACTCTGAGAATTACAGGCAAATCTTAAATTCAAACGAAATTAGTTAATTTTAACAAGAAAGGGATTCAAAAAATTCGTTAAAATCGGAAAATCCCGAAGAATTTCATATATATCGGAACCATTTCATATAATTAAAATTCAAAATTTCGTTAGGAATATTTTATTTTAATCGCGATGAGGCGATGGATTTTGTGATTCTAATTTAAATATTGTTTTAAAGTTTTTTTTTATTTTAAGATAGGGTAGTCACTACTAAATTTGAAATCTATCGGCAATTGAACTTGCTATGAATTTTCACTGTGGTAGCGTATAAAGAACATGGAAGAGAAATAATCTTACAATAAATTTGGTTCATTTCGCAACCTCTTTTTTATTTATATCTCACTTATATTATTTTCCATAATATGATTTTTAAAAGATAAAAGGAAAAGATTTCCATAATATGATAAATATATATTTTCTTGTGAATAGAATCTGAATTTTAGCCATATACTCATCATACTATGATCATTTCCTTTTTAAATTTTTGTTTGGATTGGGTTATGGCAACAAACGAAGCATTAGTAATGCCTGTGTAAAACGAACCAGCCTAATCCGTATAAATTTATAGCACGAGCCAGAGTACACTCATTTTTTTATATAGGTCTATATATATCTATACACATACTATCTATATTATATCTAAATTTATAAAAACTTTATACATGAGTAGAGTACCTATTTAACACTAATCTATCATTTGAGCCGTCTGAGTGGTTTATAAGTAAATTCATGCACTTACTTCGTTGAAAATAAGAAAAAATCTCTTATAATTTACCAAAAAAAAATATTTTGTTGCAAAGTGGTTTTCTGTATTACAATAATTTATTTCTTTTAGGTAACACAAAATAACATTCATATTTACCTATATATTAAACGTTTCAAATTTTCTAAAGGCATTAAATCTACCTGTTTTGAGTTTCCGTTTTTTAGTCACTTTGTGAAGACAAATTTCTAATAAATTTATTGATTTAATTTTGATATATAAATGATATTCATCATCTCGTCTTAATATTCCGCGCGGGAACCTGAGGCATCAACTAAGGTGCCGCCACCTTAATCGGTTTTGTGCCTGAGCCTTCATCTCGCTCCACGACTTTCCTTCTGCTTTAACTTATTCGATAAAAGTTCGGCGCCATTTGGTTTTGGGTCTCCTAAACAGCCTAAACTGCGAGTTCCGATCGATTGCCGTTCGGACTATACTTGTCATATGTCGTCGCAGAGTGTGGCCAATCCAATTCCACTTCAGTCTCTAGTTTTTCAACGCCGGTTATATTTACAAGATCTTCATTTGAGACGACTAATGGATAAAATATTTTACCAAATTTATTTAACAAATACATACTTGAAGGCTAGACAGAATGTCGTTTTTTATGTTTAGCAGCCATATATAAGACAGGCAGGCAGTTTGTCTTAAAAATTGTATATTGAATAAATGTTGAAATGAACTCTTATAATTTTATAATTTTTAAGTTTAAGTTTGTATTTATTCGAAAAGTTTCGTTCATTTTAATATTATTTTCTTTAATTAAAATTACAAAGGTTTCTTAATGAATTGAAAATTCAATCAGGTCCTTTATTATCGGCTAATATATTACTAAATCAACTAAATATAATTCCGGAATGTAATTCATATTGAATATAAATTACCTTTTGGTAAAATTTCCATTTTAAATTACAATCATTTGTTAAGTCAAATTTTTGTTAAATCAGTTATATTTCAGATTGACATGGAAATTATATTCTGATTTTCTCTGATTTATTGGAATTGATTGGTTATTATCAATTAATTTCTTACAAACATCTGACATAAATTTTCTCTCTGACAGAAATTATAATTTGATTTGTAACCATTTTGGATTTTATATGCATTTCGTTGTGCAATCTTATAAGCGATAAAATAGTCGGACAAAAAATATGCATTTTCTTATTCTGAATTTTAAACAAGATAAAATGATTTAATTAGCTACTCGTGAATGTCTTCTATATTTTTCTCAACATTATTTACATATATTTTTCATTTATAAATTTTCCATTGTGAATTCAATTCACACAATTTTTTTCCGCTAGCTTCCTCGTTTAATTTAATCAAACTAATAGATTTCTGTAGCCGTATGATTAGTATTATAGTTAATATACTACATGCCGTCGTTTCAAGTATTTTCAATTCATATTATCATAATTTATAATATTATTTCCATATTACTGTTATCATCAGTTGAAGGAGATTTTGAATTCCAAGTGGGAAATCAATTTCCTATTGTAACGGATCTTAAGACTACAAGAAAATCAATTTATATTGAGTAAGTGCTAGTCAACATAAATAACGGGATAATATATGAAAATGGTTAAATATTGCTGAGTCTCTTATAATTTCTTATTTTTTCCTTACGTTAATAGTTTCAGTCAAGTATTTCTTCTGTACCCTTCATCCGATCTGATAATTCTGCGATCATGGTTTACAAAAGATTACCCAACAATGTACTCGTAATAAAAAGGAAAAGAAAAAACTTTTATCTGAGGCAGCTTTTTTTCCTCGCAATATTTTATAGTCACATTTACGCCATTCCGGATTTTTCTTTTCTTTATTCATATACATTTTTTGAGACAAAGGGAAAATGACTTTACAAAAATACATGTTTCTCGCGGAAAAATTCATCAATATTCAATATCAAAGGCATTAACTTCATTCAAAGCATAATTTTCAACTTTTTTCACCTCTTTGTGTTAATGTGATGAGAAAAAGCGATATCATGTATATTTGAAAAGTGACGAGAAGTAACTTCAGCCTTTTTTGTGACAATTTTTTTTCTAAAGAAAGCTAAAGTTGTACAATTGTATATACATATATACAATACGGAATGAATACATTTAATGCTATCTGGTATGAATTGTTCAAAATTTATAATTTCACATACCGAATATGTAAATGTAGTCCTTTTGTCGATTTGTGGGAAACTCAACAAAACCTCGTTTTTAATCTCAATAACGCCTGGTTATGGTACCCAGTTATGAGACACTCCTGAAAATTGTACAAGAAATCCTCAGAAAGTTACACTATTTGGAATAAATTTATTATAATGATTTGTCAGTGATTGTGTATGGCTACAGTGAGGAAATACATTAAATTATGTTTATTTTTCATAATGTTCGTCCCATTATGAAAATTTGTTTTCAAACTCACTGAAAACAGGATTATACAATAGAAACCAAAAACTATGCGTACCCGCATTGCACTTACCTGTGGACTATAAACTAACGACAATCCCTAATAGCACACAATATCTATACAACATCGCAAAATGTCGTAAAAACGTAAAAAAAATAATATTATGTCTAAA
>JANTOP010002297.1:0-16239 GCA_027564815.1 Symmerus nobilis
TCAGTGGCGTGCAGTCAACATCTCCATAAAGTGCGCAGAATTTTATGACCCCTTCATATGTAAAATGTTACAGCCTTTGTATGATAAAGCGTTTGCTTTATTCAAGAGAACATTACTCAACAGTGCCATTATTACTATTATTATTGGAGTGCATGCCGTATATTTCTCAGGTCGGAAAAAAATTTTAAAACGCAGAAAGTTGCTTTGACAGTTAGGTAAAAATACAAAAATGAAATATTTTCGAAAAGTCGAAATTTATCTATGAAAATCCAAAAATTCGTAAAGGCTCGCACCGAAAAATTTCAATATCGGACATCGCGACATTTAACCCGGATTTCCCAATAATTTTCTTCCGATTCTAAAAAATGTAATGATGCAGACATTTTACAAATTAGTGAGAAAAATATAAAAACTACACAATTCGTACAAAAGCTCTGCGAAACTTAAAAGCTCGAAGAAAGTTTCATTTTCCGGTCTTCTTATTTTTACATTTTAGTAGAATCTATTATCCATCCAGATAACTATCTTTTAATAAAAATGCTACTTTTCTTAAAAAAAAGTTCAACAAATCTTGTAATCTCATTGAAAGCTCAAAATTAAAATGTCATTTTATATAATTTCGTATCCAATTTTTATCCGATTCATTAAATTTAGATATATTATTAAATTTTCGATACAAGCTTTCTCAATCCATTATAAGTTCAAAGAAAGCTCTAAGTTTCGAGCTTAATTTTTTACGTTTGTTTTAAAATTTGTTTAAATTTCCCCAAGATAAATGTTTCAAAAATCTCGAAAGCGTATATTTATTCAAAATTGCTGACTGATAAAAGAATTTTTCAAGAAAGGACCAACAAAGACAATCAATGCCTTCATGAAAATTTGCCTTCAATTCAATTCATTAAAGCTTTCGTAAGAGATTTTAATTTCCCCCAGAGCTTTTAACGAAAGTTTTCGATTTCATTTCAATTTATTTATCTGTGGACAAAATAGATTTGATAATGACTAAAATAATATTTTAATTAAAAGCTTTCGATAAGCTTTTGAAAGTTTCTAAAAGTTCGTTTCAGGCAATTTTAAATTTCAATCATTGGAATAGGAAATTGATTTTAAAACGTAAAAATTTAAATCCGAAATGTAACAATTTCATCCAGCCCATGGAACTTTTAACGGAAATTTTGGATTTCATTTAAATTTAATTATTGGGAGAAAAATTAGACTCCATACTGACTAATATAAGATTTCAATTAAAAACTTTCGATGAGGTTTTAGAACTTTCTTAAAGCTTTCTCAGAAAATCTTTAATTAGACTGATTTTAAATTATTAAGATGGATAATAAATTTCAAAACGTATAAACTCCTATCCAACAACGTATAAAACAAGATTTCAAGTTCCACACAACACTGATCGAAAGAATTCCCAGATAGGTGGACCATAGGTTAGATTTGGATACTTCTCATGTAGCACCTCTACTTCCCCTCTCATAATTCAATATAAAGATGGAAAAAAATTAGTAAAATGATCTAAAGTAATTAAATGAAATGATTTGAGTTAGCAACTTGCAGCAATAAGAATTGGTTACGATTTTGTCGATATTTCAGGTGTGCTCCGCGCCTTCTGCGCATTAGACTGCACGCCACTGCTGAATCATGTCGATGGTAAACAAGTTTAGATTTTTAACCCCTTAATAATGAAGTATAGTTATAATTCAAATTTTGGAAAAACTTAATTTACTCGTCCTGAATGGTTTAAAGGTGCCTCAACATTTATGACGTTCTTCTTCCAACACGGCGATATGTATATGTCTGAAAATATACAATAATAAATGACTTATTGATTCCATTTCTGATTAAAATTTTAAATGCCTGGTAATCCTTAAAAATTCTTAACATCAGAAAGACATCTTTATTGGCTATTGATTTGGAATAATCACCCAATTATATGCTTACAATTTCGATTTAGGTACTTAAAATTACAAAACAAAAGACTATAGATCACTGTTTCTCAAACAGTGCTCCGCGGAGCCCCAGGGTTCCGCCAGACCCTTCCGGGGGCTCCGCGGTACTGATTTGTTTATTGTGCCATAATTGTAGACTAATAATTATCCTGAAACGAAATTGGATATTTCCTTGAAAAAGCTTTATTGATTACTTAAAACCTTGAAGGCTTTTAATTCAAACTTCATTTTTTTAATTTTGATCTCCATTTTTAATCCGATTAATTAAATTTTAATAAAATCTGAAATTGTCATTTAAAAACTTGTGATGAATTTGAAAGATAAAACAGGAATAATATAATACAATATATGGATAACAAATTTCATAGAGACTTTTTTGACCGTAGCTTTCGAAAAGCTTTCTTTAGGCACATCAGTAAAAAGTAACAATCATTCTGATAAAATCGTTTCGTTCGTAAGCCGATTATCATATCCCAAAAAAAACAGAATTTGTTTTGCATTTCTTTCCCTCTACTTCTAAAATGTTTCTGTTTTCTATTCCTACACGCTGTAAACCGATATTTTCATGTTTAAAAAAAATCGAGTGCCCCGTTTATATACCGGCCTCTTAACGTCTCCCTTTCCTTTTGGAAACACAAATTATTTCTATGGAAACATATGATTTTTCCTATCTGGTTATAGAGATCTTTGATAAAAACAGTAAACTATTTTCTTGCATAAGCTTTGATGATTATTTAAGCTTTTCATCATTGTAATTTAATGAAAATGATGGCGCTAGAAAATTTGTTCTACGCTGCCTTGCAAAGGATTTTTCCTCTATTAGTTTTATACTTTGTGATAAAAGTAAGCTTTAATATTCGGGTATAATTTTATACGTATTGAAATATATTTTCCAGTAAATTAATTTTCCTAAAATGAATATTCAAATTCATAAAAGCCTAATTAAAAAAGTTCACTGTTGATCCACAAAAGTTTACTGAGAGCTTTCAACACAAATTTCATTTTATTTGCATGGAATCAACTATTCATCCGATTAATGAAATATTAACCAAATCGGAATCCAAATCCAATATCGGAAAAGCTCAGAAAAAACTTTAACTTTTGGGTATAATTTGATACATGTTGAAACCTCTTTTCCAGCCAAATAAATTAACGGCAACGAAATTTGAAATTTTCACCGAAAAGCTTTTATAAAAGTTACCAAAATTCACTGAGATCTTTTAATTAGCTTCATGTTAATCACTTGGAATTTAGTTTTCATCCGATTACTGAAATTTAAATAAAAACTGAAATTTTCTTCCAAAAGTTTTCGAAAATCTTTAAAGCTCAAAGTAAGCTTTAAGTTTCGGGTGTAGTTTTGTACGCATTGACATTAGCGAGAGCTTTTAATTAAAATATCATATAATATATTTGGAATCTACTTCTCATCGGATTAATGGAACTAGAAACGATTTTGAAAATTTCCTCCAAAAGCTTTTATAAAACTTTAAAGCTCAAAGAAACTCTTACGTTTTTGAAAGAAATGCGTAAAATTTTGTGTAATTATCATTATAATAAACCCTGAAAAAGGTGTTTTCAAGAGATTTGAATATAATGTTCTTTTATATTTTAGTTAGAGGCTCCGCAAGCGTTTTTATTAATAGAAAGGGCTCCGCGACTTAAAAAGTTTGAGCATCTCTGGACTAGATCGTAGGGAATACAATTCTTCATTGAATTAATTAATTTATCTTTTATGAATTAACCAACAATTTTCTGTCTTAATAATTTTCTCAACCATATATTATAAAAGATTGATAAAAACCAAAGAAAAAATTGCATAGTTAAAAAATGATAAACGTAAACAATTAGTAATCAATTAAGACAAATAAATATGTTAAGTTAATACTAAAGTCGATAAGTGTGTGAATTTGTAATGCTACTAGTCTAGGAAGATTAATCTTTTAAAAGAATAAAAATAAAATTATTATATGAGAATGTAATTCAAGTAAAGATTAAAATTTGCTACAAAATAAAATCGAAAGAGTCAAACGGCGAACCACGTGTATTATCATTAATTTTATATAAAAGAGCGTGTGTGTGTGAATGTAAATTCAATATATGTAAAAATGAAATTGAGACTTAAAACTGGTCGATCAACATTAAAATATAATATGGTCAGTGGGACAACATATGGACGATCATTGATCGTATTGCTCTCGTTTATCACAATTATTACGTGCGGTAATGCATCGACCATTCAACCGATCGAAATGGGTACATTGTTTTCGGATGATGATACAACGATAGGAACGTCAACGCCAACACTTTACGATCAGACAACAATAATCGATCGTTCAATTGATATAACCGAACCATTACACATATCGTCCAGTACAAGTTCGACAAGTTTAAAAAATCAAACGATCCGCAATGTATTAGATCATCGATCGATTGATCGTTCTGCGAAAGATCTGCGGAAATATTTGTCGCCAACAACTGGTAATGAATTATGGGATGGTTTGATAAGAGATTGTATGCGACGGCCAACATTCTCCTGCTTTCAAAAGAATGTCCATCAATATTTGGATCACACATTGGATATGGGTGACGTAAATGTTACCAATACATTTATGTTTATACGAAATAAGGTCGATCCATATAAATATACAAAAGAGGCTAATGACCAAACGGATGATCAGCATGATCGGTATGATGATGATAAAGAAAATGAAATACCGGATAGTGATGAGGGCCGATCAGGTATGTTATGCGACTTGATTATTTTTTTTCTTTTAATTATCATGTTTTAACGAAGAGATTGGTTTTCGATAATAAAAAGTTATATTAATAATATAATTATAAAACAGATCACATTCTTCTACTGACTAGATATCCTAGGTTGGTTTTGTCTTTATGCGATCGTTACACCGCAGAATGGTTTTATTACCTTGCTTTCTCTCTTTGATTGAATGGTAACGATTAAGTTTTTGTACTCCCATGGATGTTGGAGTTTAGAAAAAAAAATATGTGTAAATCATAGGCAATAAATCTAAGTCATTGATGGCCTTGCCGTAACGGCCCTGAAATTATATAATCGACATTGATTTCAATAGAGAAGTTCTATGTACTTTTGGATTCTAACTATAGATATGCTTAATATAAATATAAAATATTTAGAAGTCATTAAGCTTAATGAATTAAATTTAAACTCATAAAGTCTAGTTTTATATCGTTATAGAATCACCGATCGAAGAGGTTACCGATGCACTGTATGATAAGGGAATCAATTTTATGATGACCCATGATATGGAATTTCAAATGCCCGAAGTAATGTTTGATGGTGCTATTATCCGTATATCACCCAGATCATTTGAAGGAAATGGGGCTCTGGTGAAATTGGAATTGATACCAAAGGAAATTCGGGTTAAAGAAACGGGTCGTATATTTTTTAAGAAGATCAGTAAGTATTTTTTTAATTCTTGTGAACGTTAAGTCAAGAACCCCAGAACATTAAAAATTACATAATTAATTTTAAGCAATATGTAAATAAATTAAATGAGTTATTACGTATCGTTATTTCTTGCAGAAAAATTTTTCAAGAATAAGCTATTACTTTCATTTTTGGCCATTGTTCTAGTCATCAAATTGATAAAAATAAAGCTTGTATGGTTGCTACCGTTAATTGTTGGTGTAGCAGCCGCTAAAAAATTGCTGTTAAAATTCCTGTTATTCTTATTCCCGGCTCTGGCGCATATCTTCAAATTATGCTCTTATTATCATAAGAATTATCACGAAACGAAATTTCATCATCATCAACATCATATAAATCATTTGCATACGGTAAGTTTAATAGTTTACTTTATTTAATATTCTGTTTCCCAATTTTATTAATAAATTTCTTGATTTAGTTGCGAATCTGTATAACCAGAAATCAGTGTATACGACTTGAATCGAGTTTTCGATCTTAAAATATATATATTTGTGTTTTGTAAATTAACAAAATAATTCTGTGCAAAATTAAACCTTTAAATTAACAGTAATTGTTCTTCAACTTTTCACTCCCATAAGTCAGCGGCGTACAGTCTAATGCATACCGGGCGCAAACCACACCTGACCAATCGTAACCATTTTTTATTTTCACATTGAAAATCTACGGGGCCAATGGCCCCAATTCACGACATGGGTTACAAATAACACAAGTATTAATTTTCCACCAGGTTTTATAAAATTGGTACTAAATAATGCGATTCACTACGTTTTATTTCCATTTTAGTGTTATGAAAGGTCATATCCTGATCATCTGTTTGTAGGTGATAGCGAAGTGGCTGCCTAGGTGAAAGTGTAAAAGATGATTAGGATTTTATCTAAAAAATTATATGGCTGAAAATATTTGTTAAATCGATCGACTACCAGCGACGATATTGCGATTTTGAATATCGGTATACATACATTTGGGTCATTCCACCAAATAAAATAATTTTTACGGGGTGACCCCGGCCGATTTTGTTCAAACTTTGTGAATATGTTGTCTATATTATAAAAAAAATTCCTGAAAATTTGAGCTCTTAATATGTTGCGATTTTGAAGTTATGATTTTTTAAAGTTTGGAAATTTTTTATTTTTCAACTTTTTAATTATTTTTTTTTGAAGCAAAAAACTTTTTTATTCAAATTTAGAAAAGACAGCCTACTCTAGGAAAAATTCTCAGCTTTCAATAAAAATATTCATTTTTTTCATACGTTACAGAAGACCTTAAAATTCAATTAAAGTCGAAAAAATTATTTAATAACTTACATAATAACTTAATTTACTATTTTGCGTAATTTTGAGGCCCTTGTTCCGCATCTCGATTAACTGAAGCATAATTATACCTTACATTCGTCAATAATATTAAAATATATTTAAAACATAAGAGCGATTTCAAAGGAAATGTTTAGTATAAATTCTCTAATTTATTACTACATTCCAATACATTCCGTAAGCCCACTCGCTCCTATTTTTATTTAAAAAACACAAACGGGAAGTTTTCATATGAACAACAAACTTCTGAACTATAAGCAAATTCTGAAACTTTGTCACTATCTGAAGATGCACCATGGTATGGCAAGGGCTAGATCGAGGATAGGCAAAGCTCTATAAAAGCTCTATATTAGGGGGGAATAAATCTCCGAAAAGACAAGAGCTATGTATCAACAGCTAGGAATTTCTTTTCAATAATTCGAATCAGAGAACTGGTGGGTATCCTTAATCTGAATAAGAATCTGATTCTTTTTCCGATTTCGACCGACTTTTCGCAATTTTCCTAACACTTTTCTTCACTATTAATTAATTTCCTACTTTTCGAACTTCTTCTCTTTTTTGGATATTTTCTCTAAATTCATGCGAATTGTGACCGCGAAATAGCTTAAAAAATCAGACACATGTCTGATTAATGTTGAATTATTCTTAAAGAACTCATATATTTTGCTGAAAGATTTTTCAGGGAAGTTGATAAGCATTTAAAAGGATCGGAAAATTTGAATTTTCCACTCAATTGTCGGTAGGATAATTTATTTTGGGACATCACTTTTTGGAACAATAGTTATTGTCGTAAAATTATGTCTTAAGCGAAACGCTACTTTTTCCAGAAATTTTCTACAACAAGTGATTTTTTTGGAGAATGCTGGGAATTTCCTTAAGACATCCTTCCGATTTTCAGTAATTTATATATAGAAATCTGAAAGAATTTTGAATGATCCCTAAATTTTATGCTTACTTCCTAAAAAGAGCCCAGAACCTAACCGAACGGCATGTTTGTTCTAATCTATAGAAAGTCTAATTCATGAACATAATATGACGTTGACCGCACGCCACTACCATAAGTACTTCCTAACGTGAATTGATATCTTTTCTTCCTCAAATTATTTGTTGCGATATTTATCATGGGGACATGCTACAGTAAAAGAAATGTACCGATGACAAAATCGAATAAAAAAAGAAAGAAGTTTTTCGATGGCAATTCTGGGTCAAATAAACAAACTGAATTGTATCGGAAAAAAATACACAAATCTTACTTAAATTATTGTACGAGAAATAAAAAAAAAAATAAGAATTTTAATTTAATTTCGAACGCAATGACGCGAGAGTTAAGCTTCCGTCTCATCCGTAAAATTTTGGTTGACTCGTCGTCGTCGGGCAAGTGAAAGTTGATATTTATTTTCATTTAACGTTCTTGATTACTTTATTTTCTGTAATTTATTTGGACAGAGAATTTATATATACGATAATTACAGGTTGTTCCACAATGGTATGAGCATGGACCACCCGTGCATCATGGTCACGGACACGGACACGGTGCACCAATTGGACAGCATTCCCACGGACCAGAATTGATATATACGAATCCGCCAAAAGGACATCCAGCCGAATATTTACATGGCGGTTCACCACCACATCAACATTTACAACCGGATTGGGAACTATCCGGACCGGGATTAGGATCGGAGTAAGTATGTTTTGTAGATTAAATTGAATGTAAAGGGATTTGGGATCCAAACTAACGAATTTTATACCGTAAAGTAGATCTTAGTTGTAATTTTAATATTATGTGTCTGTGTGTTTTGTATTTAACCATTAGATATATTAGTGATATTCATAGAAATGCACAGGTGAATCAATTCCATCCAAAAATAGATGATGTAAATGATATAAATGCGTGGGGTTTAGGTGCAACGGTATCACCAACGTCTAGTCATAGTTTAAGTAATAATAATCCATTTGTTAATGAAGTTGCTTCAAGGTTAGTAAAAACAATTTTAATTGCGAATTAGAATCGGGAATAGCATTTCATTTTATTTAGAAAATAAATTTTATAAATCATTTTATTTCAATAAAAACAATTTCTTTTACAGAATATTAAACCAAAGGCCATCGCCAGTTTATGTCCAACCAACTGGTGTTGGACCTATAAGTCGCGTATCAACGGCATCAAATATTGCCGCTCAATATGCACCACAAGATCCACAAGTTGTAAGTTAATTTTGATTAAATTGATATTGACACCCTGTTAATTTATAAAAAATTAATTATAATCACGGATAATAAATCCGATTAGATGTGATGAACAGGAAAAAATTATGAATTCTTACATCTAATTGCTCTACTTTTCGATTAGCTCTTTAAATAAGAAAAGTTATACAAAAATAAATCATTTTAGAGAAAAATCTTCTATTAAATATTTAAAAAATATTGTTATTGTTGCATTTTGATCTTCTTTACTGAAAACAAAATAATGCAATCGGTATCTGTTTGCTTCTTCTGTATATTCAATTGAATATTTGAATTCATGTATAAATTGATTATTAAAATTACTAATAATTGCATTTATGATAAGAGATACCATTATTATGGAAGTTAAGTTAGATAGATACCTACTCAAAATGTTTCATAAATTTATAAACTTAATATAAAGTTGTTATTTTGATTAAAAGAATCTACCAAAACGTACGTGCGTGGTTTCGCTAATTTATATCTCTTTGATAAAACGAAAATTTTTATTTTCTTTTGCTCCAAATACTAATAATGAAATCAAATGTTTTATTGTATTTATTTTCTATTTATATTATTAACCTATATTAATGTATAATATTTAATTTGTTTATTATGCATGCATTTTTACTTATATTAATTTCTCATATTAGTTGAATCCATTGAAATGAAAATAAAATTTTCTCTCACATTTTCCAGCAACCAGGCAAATAAGTTCCGGTCATGCAATACAAAATTTATCATTTTTCATTATGATTATTGTAATGACGTACAGGGTTTGTGAACGGTTCTGATTTCAACATTTCGTTGAAACGTCCTCAATAAAATCAGCCTAAAAACATATCGCTGTTCCGGAAGAAAAACGTCATATATCATAAAACAGGATTTTTCAGTATAGGCGATAGAAATTTTCCCAAAATTTGAAGTTTCTTTAAATCTCCTACATGAAGTTTCTGGACTAATTCCGACTTACCAAAATTAGTACTGATAGTCCAGTTATTCAAAATAATACTAGTTACCACAATTTCTTCACAATTTAACCCCCAAAGCAAATTTTAACCACTATATTTTTAATTGTGACGTTTTTCTAGGTTTTTTTTTTAAATGTGTTAGAGTTAAGCATAAATAATTGAGACGAAAAAACTTGAAACAAAATGTTATACAGAAAAAAACATACGAAAATACGTATTCTTAAATACTAATTACAAATTGTTGAAAAAGTCGGAGTACGTGACAGGGACGCATATTTTTGTTATTAATGATAACAACCCATTTTTTCCTTGTCAGGGATACCCATTTTCGGTTTGTGAGCTGGCGTCAGCTTTAAATGTGTACCCAAACTTGTTCTTTTCGCGTCGATGTTGATCTTTTCAAAATTGTGTTGCCCAAAAGACGTTTTATATAGCATGATGCTAGGTTTGTCTTTTTCCAGCCTTAAAACCATCATGTCTTTTAGCAGCACATTAATTTTTATGCCTTGCTCACTTGTGAGATGTTTTAGTTTTAGATCATAAATGTCCTGGAGCGACATCTCGTGGACATTTGTATTGTTTTGGCCCTTTTTCTTTTGCCTAACAGCAATTATTGATAGAAAAAAATAAAACGTCCCCCTTTTTTTTTGGTTTAAAACACCTTTTGTTTAATATCAAATATTTCCTTAAAAAACTTTAATCACAAGCTTTGTGCAGCGCACAGAAAAATAATCTTGCTTCTCCTTTCACACGACTCGAACAAAAAAAAATCGCCTTCCCAAAAAACAATCTACACGATTTACAATTATTTTTTGACTTTCTGACATGTATGGTTTGACAACCAATGTTTCTTCTTTTTCCATGTCCATTTATACACTATGGAGCAAAATTTTTGCCCCATGGTGAATTTTGACAATACACATTTTACGCTTTCCCGCATTTCTTTGCCGTTCGTATAAGCGTGTAATACTGTTGTGGGGAAAATATTGGGCCTGCCTTGCATGCCTTTGCACTTTGGCGCTCAATGACTGAGTGTGCACTGTCCCCTTCGTTTTGAGTATGCCCAGTAATCAGATATTTGTGTTCAATACCCTTTATTCTTTTTAAATTTGTTATGGCGCTACATGTTTATAAGGAACTGATTTTTTTGCTGCCCTGTACAATTGTCACTTTAAAAAATCACATATGTTTCTTCCCTTTTTAATTTCATTTAAGTTCACTCCAAATATTTGAAGACAAAGCTCCCTATTTCATTGGATCCCCGATTTCCTTTTCCCTCGTGCCAAACGTACCAGGACACATTATTATTTTTCAAATTATAAATAGTAAAATAGAACACTTCAATGGCGATGTCTGTCCTCTCGGACAAGGGGAGGACCACTTGTAGATCATAGACCAATACTCACTGTTGCTATTTTTATCGTTTTCTTTATCAACGAGATAGGTCTTTTTCAAGAATATGGGTTTCGTATGATTCATTGCTGCATTCATTCGTATGATATGCATTGCTGCTTTCTCTTCGTCACTAGAGTTGTCGTATGCCGCACATACTACACATTGGTCTTTCTTCGGTATAAGGAAAGCCATGTTGAACTCTTCGTTGAATATCTTAGCATACATGACGTAATTTCCAGGTGTATGGTATTTCCTTTATTGGTGCACTCTTTCATATACTCTGTATGCAAATCTTTAATAGTTTTTCCACTTTCGATATACTTCTTTTAGAGTTTGCCCTACAATAGTGGCTCTCAATTCTAGGGATACTATCGATTTGGTTTCTAATTGACGCTTTCACACCATCATTGACTGTCTTCTGTTTTCCGTGTTTCCTCGTTTGGCTTCCAAATTTATCTTTTTTTCCACAAAGTTCGTATTGGGCGGTCGGTGATGGCTAAGGTGTTCTTGAAAAAGGTCTTACACACTCTTATGTAATTTTCCTCGATATGAAAAGAAAAAGCATTACTACAGATTCTGTTACTGATTTTCTCTTTGATACCGGTATTGCGGGTTTATTTCTGTCATACAGGACGAGATAAAAGTACGTTGTCGCTCAACATTTCCTAGTGGCCAGAAAACTTCAAAAATCTCGTGCCCTTGTTTGCTTCATTAATTTTTGTAGAGTATTTAAGTCCACACTGCTCCACACAAAACATACCCATTTTTTTTTTAGGAATAACTTGTTTTGCTTTTGCAAACGAAGTGTAGCTTTTTCCAAAATTCTTCAATATCTTTATTTTTCAGCCACTTTTTTTCTTGCTTCACTTTTTTCCTCCTTTTGCTGTAGTTCAGTCGGCCTTTTGACTTTTCTCTTGTTATTTTCATTGATTATTTCGATTTTCATCTTCACTTCTAATTTAGTTTCACTTCCGAGCCAAAAATATCTGCGGGTGGGTCGCCACCCTTATTGCTGGCATTAAAGTCCAAAACATATTCAGGTGAGTCGATGGTTGGCTATCTCGCGTAGGTCTACAGTAGAAACAATAGCTACAGTAGAAACAATAAAAAGAATTATTATTTTGTCATAAAACTAATTGAACTTTAGTTAATAATTAATTGACGATCTCCAGAATTAGTTGCCATTGTTTTCTTGACAATTCTGTCGAAATTGAAAGCTTATCGAGAGTGAATACGTACACGGAAAAAATAAACATTGGTTAAAACAACAATTTTTAATAGTAGGTACATTAACAATTTCGAGAAAATCGTTAATTTAAATAAGCAAATAGTTGCTGGTACTAATCTGATAATAGTTAAATTTACAAGTTCTGAATTGTACTTGTTTTACTATTATTGAATAATTGTTTAAAATAAATGAGCAAATATTGAAAATAAATAAGCGTGCATTGGTTGAATCAACAATTTGTCATAGTAATTTTACCATTTGTTATAATAGTATTTATAAACAAGTTAATTGTAGGAGGATAGTAACTAATTTGCAAATAATACATTTACCAATTTTGAGTTGTTGTTTTACTATTATTGGAAACTAAACTTGCTATTTCTATAATTGATAAAAACAAATAAGCCATTATTTGTATATTTACTATTTATAATTGACGGACGAAATATACATTAAGTAAAACAACGATTTTGTAAGTAAACTCTTCATAGCGTAATGGGTAATGCAGCGCTTTTGAAGAGGGAGGTTGCAGGTTCAAAACCAGGTGTTGTCACAAATCATTATCCCAATATAAGTATTCTTATACGGAGATACCTTGTGTATTGGGGGGTATCATTAAAAACAATACACATCCATTGCTATTAATATGTAATTGGTCAACAGCAATGGATAAAATGATAAAATAAAGATATCGTCGACGATCTGGCAAAACGACGAAAATGCCAAAATTTCAAAATTCGAGATTTTGCTTTTAGTGAATTACCATGTCATGGTTGATGAAAACAACAATTTGTCATAGTAACTTTACCATTTGTACAGTTCAAAATAGTATAATGACAATTTCAGCTGGTAAATTTACAATTTCATAATAAAATTACTATTCCCATAGTACATTTACCATTAAAATTGTATCCGTGCAATTCAAAATACTGTAATGACAATTTTTGGTGGTAAATATACAATTTCAAAAGTAAAATTATCACGATTATAGTTAATGATACAATCAAAATAACTATTTAGTGGTATTTTTCCTACGTTTTTTTTCGATATTTCAACTATGTGCCATTGTTTCAAAATACCTAGGTCGCTTGTCAACGCAAAATAAAACAATGATTTTAGTCATTTTTACCAATGGAATTTTATCCGTGTACTTTGTACACTCCAGGATAGGTTTGTTTCGTGCTAAATGCAGTAATAATTTTCCTCGATCGCTTCCTAAATGATAGTTTAATAATTACTGCAATTACTATCGAGAAAAACGACATAACTCTATTGTGTCACAAATATTAAACAAGTTTCGCACCAATTTGAAAGTTTATTTCAAGGAAAAACGTCATATTTCGAGTTGTGTCAGTTTTATTGATAATATAGATTAAAATTGGTATATAAAGAAAGGCACTACCGACTTGTGTCGCGTTTCTTCGCATTGTTTCCATCTTACCTCTTCGAAAGTTAAAACATAACTGAGTTATGACGATCTTGATAAACATAAGTTATCAATTTCACTGGAAGATAAAACGACACTTCTGCTCTCTTTGGGCCTCAATTCTAACTACCCTTATGTCATTTTAATAGATAATAGAAAACTAATTTTTTCCAGGCATGGTATTCATAACTCAAAAATCGTGTTTTTTGACTATGACGGTTTTCTTCCGGACCAGCGATATATTTGATTGATTTTATTTTTAACGGAATAAGTAGGATCGATCGAACCCGAATACAACCACCTTTTCATATTTGCTGTCACATTATTAGCATATAATTTTTCTTTCTTTGGATAGACAATAGGAAAAAGACTTTTAAATTAAATTAAATTTTTTTTATGAAAGTTCTGATAATTTATTAACTAAATAATTATAATGCTATTATTTGAGTATACGGAAGGAAAAAGTTACATTTCGTCAGTTAATAAATAATATTTTATTCTATTTTAATTATAAAAAAAAGCATGGAATTTTTCAATAAAAACATAGAATGCACGCAATAAATACGATCAAAAGAAAATCATTCCATTAATTCCAGATAAAAAATTAAAAGTTTGAAATGAAATCTGAAAGTATTAAAATATTAATTTTCTTGTCGAATAATAATCTGAAAATATTAACAACTCATTTCTTATAAACAATTCGATTAGGATACTAATGATCTCCAGAGGGCAATAAACTCTAAATTTATAAAATTGTTTTCAACGAAAGCAATCAGTCCTATATCCAAACATATTTATAAAAAATATTAAATCTACCTAAATACATTACTCATTTATTGAACACTTTTACTGGTGATAATTATCATTTCACTTGCATCATTGAAGACTTTATTTCTTTTCTTACCTTTTGCAAAAGGTAGAAAAACCCACAAAACAATACTCAAGTTCAGTAAAAAAAGATATTAATGAAATTGATGTCAAATCATTATGTGTATGCGAGAACACATATTTGACCATCAGACATTCAACAAACCGAATTATTGACACGATTTTTATTGTTATTTTTTGGATACATAGTCTCAGAGGTGATAGACCCGTATAGATCCTAATGAATATATATTTTTATTTTACCAAACATAATTTGGATAATTTTTGACTTGCACATTGATAATTTTAGCTATTGTTTCTTGACTTTTAAGCCGGATTATGTATTAGCAAGTTTCTTAAATTCAGTTACCAATTCCAAGTTAAATGGTACACTCTTGATTTCTAAAATCGTATATAGAATATTTAAAATATATTCAATTAATAGATATGATAAATAGTTGACACACTTTGTCATTTTTCTTTGACAACTTCATTCATGTGAAGTTGTTTACTTTACATATTGATTGGAGATTTGATTTAGAGATTGGTTTATTATTTGTGAGAAAGGTATCTAAATATACCGGAATACTCAATAATTTGCTATGAAGAAAGGTGCTCATTAGAATATATAATATAGCATCAAATAATATACAGAACACCCTGTTCATAAAACTGCAAAATTATTAAACTGAATATTAGGGGAGAGTCTCTAGTTAATGGACGGCAATAGTTAATGGACACCTACTTTTCTTAATGTTAATGTACTTGTAATACCAAAGTTAGTAATGACGGATTTTGTTTGATTGTTGCGTCACTTTTGATGAGACCCTAAAGTGATTAGATGTATTTCATCACATAATTTCAGAGCACTATTTGGAAAGTAGCAAAAGTTTTGTTAGACGTCTTTAAGAGTAAAAATAAAAATGTTCCCCATCGATAAAAAATCGTAAGAATGAGTGTTATATTTCTGTGGCAACAAGCAATAACGGCTTAAGTCGATTTTTGCAATTTATACAAATACATGAACTTACGCGGTTATGTATTTCTTCAAATAGCTATATTTTGGCCAAATTAAAGAATTCAATTGAGAATTTATGTGGGTAATCGTACCATGGTGCTGAAAACTCAATTTTGTGTTAAGTACACTTAAGCCGTTAATGCTTGTGTCCACAGTTTCATATTAGTCATATATTTGGTCATGCAAATTGATTTTCGGCCGCACTGTGAATGAAAAAAAAATTATAAAGTCATTCCAAACTGGCTTGTATTTCGGGTTAAAGGACACACAAGGCACAATGGACATTGGTTTTCAGCCATACATTTGCCAATAAGTAATTTCTATGATTGAATATTGTCATTTGAACATCTTTAGAACAGAGACGCCAATTGGGGGGG
>JANTOP010002308.1:0-18358 GCA_027564815.1 Symmerus nobilis
ATTATTTGGGGGGGGGGGGGGTGTTTCTCTCTCGGAGGGGGTTAAAATTGAAAAAACTTAGAAACCCGATTGTTTTATTTAGAAATTTTTTTTTACACATTTTTGTAATAATTCTTTTGAAATGGTTCATTCAATACCGTTTATTTGATATATCACACAAGAAAATCAAATGAGCGGCGCTGAATTGACGGTAAACTAACTCGTAAGCCGCAGCAACCCCCTTCTTTTAATTTAATTAACGAGGTAACGATTCGGTATATAGTCGAAGGATTGATAGAGTTGATAATAATAACCACTTAATAGATGGAAGTAATTTACCATGGGCGTCTATTTACGATATTAACGATATTGATAGCAAGATTGAGAAAATGAATGGTTTTATTTCTTGCTTATATGAAAAACATGCCCCTCTCATCTCCGTTAGGAGGAACTATATCAACTCTACAAGTCCTTGGTTTAATCGAGATATTAAAAGAGCTTTACTTGAAAGGAATATTGCATATCAATTCTGGAAACGAGTCCGTACTTCAACCGCTCAAGCAGACTACTGTCGACTAAGAAATAGAACAACCTAGTTAATTAAAACTCAAAGAGCCAAATATCCGAACTTAGGAAGTAAGAAAATTTGGCGAAATTTAAAGCAGATGGGTATTGTTTCTCGTGATATTGTCAATCCCCCTTTTACCGTAAGAGATTACAATTCTTATGTAACGTCAGTTTCAGGTCATTTAACATCAGCCTCCGATAACTTTCTAAATTATAAATCTCAATGTGCTGAAAACTTCCTGCCTACTTCTATGAATCATTTCGGCTTTAGCTGCGTTACAGATACTGATACAATCCGTGGTATATACAAAATTAAATCTAATGCCATTGGCTTAGATAACTTAGACATACGCTTCCTGAAGTTATTATTGCCTGTCAAACTCCCTTTTATTACTCATATCTTTAACGATATATTCACAAAATCTGTATTTCCAAACAGTTGGAAATGTGCAAAAGTAATACCATTTCATAAGAAGGCAAACTCGTATCAATATAAAGACTTTAGCTTTAGGCCAATCAGTATATTACCCACACTGTCGAAGGCGTTTGAAATTTTAGCCAAAAATCAAATTATTTCATATTTAAAATGTCATTCACTATTAAACAATTTACAATCAGGTTTTCGTGAAGGTCATAGCACCCGACAGCCTTGCTTAAAATAACCGATGACATTCTATCTGGTTTCGATAACGGGCAAGTTACAATTTCGCTCTTATTGGACTTCTCAAAAGCATTCGTTGTGCTACGCTATCTATAATTCTGTGTTCTAAATTGTTCCCCATACCGAAAATGGGGAAATGTCGATGCAGTGTGGAGACTCCAAATACTGAAGTCAGCATTTGGCTTGCCAGTCGTTTCGAAATATTTCCATAACGAAAATAAATACGGAAGTCAGACATATCCAGACGTCAAAACCAGTTAAATTGAGATAGGAAATGTAGGTGCAGTGTATAGATGCCAAATACTGAAGACTGTTACAGGGTGACCCAATAAATGTCTCTCTTTTACGGGGTGACCCAAAAATTTGTTACTGGATAATTCTTTTCTCTATTACAGCGTGACCCAAAATTTTATTTCTTACAGGGTGACCCAACATTAAAGCGTGACCCAAAAATTTTTTTTATCCTACATGGTGATCCAAAAACCGTTTGGAGATTTTTTACTCAAAATTTTTTTTCTCTCTTACAGGGTGACCCAAAATTTTTTTCTTACAGGGGACCCAAAAAATTGCTCTCTCTTAGAGGGTGACCCAGAATTTTTTTCTTACCAAAATCCATTTTGACCCAAGAATGAAACACGAATTTAATTAAATTGTCCAAAAGAAGTTTCACTTCAGCAGCGTGATCTAAGCGCACATATTTTTTTCATCTTCTCATCTAGAATAATAATGTAATTTACTCTCATTTTGATAAAATTTCGTATGGAGAGATTTTTATTACAACTGACAACGAATTTTAGGGTGGAAATTAAAGTGCCATAATGTATAGGTGAAATTTAGAATTAAATAAGCAAATTTAACATAAATTCGAAAGAGGAAAAACAATCTTTTAGCAAAATAAAAAAATTAATTTAATTAAATAAATTTTTAAAATTTTATCGAAAGTAATAAAAAAATCTGAATATCGAACCATTTCATTATTCGAACTGAAGTTTATTTTCGACATGAAATTCATTTAATAAAATTAAATTGAAAATATTGAATTTTTCTAGTTCTTTTTTCCTCGAACTGTACTCAATCCGTCAGATTTTTAATTTAAAAACATTAATTTCATTTCGAAATACTATTAACCTTTGATGGATTTCCATCCAAGTGAATTTATATTTTTATATAGAAAATTTTACCAACCCCTAAATATACTAACCGTGAATGTAGGAAAAGAGAAACTCCCCAATCAGTTATGCCATTTCGTAAAATTTATTAATGAAAATTGTACCAGGTCAAAAATAGGAAGAAAAGTTTGAATGGCATAAACTCCATCCCAAAATATTTATCAAATTTATTTATATCCGTTTTTAATAAACATGAAAAGCTTTATATTGTATATCATTCTATTTGAAATAAACTAATTAATTATCCCTTATTTTCTAATTTCGGTAATAACTCTTAATTATAGCTTATTTATAAAATGATTAAATAATTCAGTTATTAAAGGATGAATTTTTCACATCAATACACAACGCTAATGTCAATTTTCAATTAAAAGTGATTTTATGCAAATCATAAGTTCCTATTGTCAATAATGATTATACGTCTATCCTATTAGATATTTCCCTTTTATCCCGCCCTAACATTTCATGATTGATTGACAAAGATTGACAAAAGATTTCCACTGAAAACAATAATGACGATGTTCTTTTAAAGATTTTCCAACCTACAATTTCAGTACTCCTTTAAAGGTATGTCAAATTCTGAGAAACCGACAAACCATTAAATGTTTTATTTCTTATACATTAACATCCCTATTTTTAAGTAATTTTCATTAAGAAATTCCTCTCTATTTTACATTAGATAACTATATATATCGGATCTGACTTCCGTCAAATAACTTTCATCTAGGGAAATCCTGTATCCCCCCCCAACGATGATGGAAATATCAAAAACTAACCCTCTAATTATTTTTGACTAATAATCAACATCATTTAGTTGTGACACACTTAATATTTTCGTTGTAGTTGTCAACATTAACTTCCATTTTTATGTGGTATGAGACGCCATATATTTCTATATAAAAACAGTATGGCACTTCAGAATATCCTTGATAGATTTTCTTACGAAACAAGAAAGTGCAAGATGTTCAAATGAAAATTGAGAAAGAGAAAAGTTATAATTTTCTTAACTTTTATTTTATTTATTTAATATGAATTATATATATGGAATGAGGCTGTTCCTTTTTATAAAATTATCCTTTGAAAATCTTTCCGAATATTCGGCTCTGGTAATATTATTTTCTCTTCGTTTAAATTGATGTGAGACATAATGTTCCATTTTCCCATTAATAATACTTATATTTTCGTTAAGTAAATTAGACATGGAACCCCTTTTATAGCATATAATTTCAAGACCAATTACTATCTTTCTAGGAATATAAATATTATAAGATGAACTCACACTTAATATTATTGAAAACCATTGAATAAGAATTAAGAAAGTACCTATATCTTGACATCTACATTATGAACATGAGTAAACTAGGTTAGAAGAGATGTTCGCACGTTTTCTAGAAGGAAAATTGTTATAAAATGTTTGAAGGGTCCTGAGTCGTGACCATGCTCTCATTTGGTATAATCGATATACCATTATCGTCTATCCAATTTTTAGCATATTTCTTTGACCTAAAATGCATAAAGTTGAAGGAAAAAAATGCGGGGGTTAAGAGAATATTCTTTTTTTTTTAAACTGATGGTCTTAAAATTATCTTAGCATTTTACTTAAAACTAACAGAAAAAAGAAAGGAATAATAAAAGGAATAATAATAGACAGACACAAGACACCCACTCAGCTTATATTAAACTCCATTATTACCTATTTTATCGAAGGAAGCTAAAGTATAGAAATGGCAAAGAAAAACCGAACAAACAACAAACATCCCATATAATGATGAAGTTTATACGTTAAAAGCCTGAGCTACTCAGTGGGAAAAAATTCTAGAATAAAAAGCGATATTACAGATGAAAATAATAAGAATAAGAAAACTCTTCCATAACAAGTAATATCCCATTCCAATTTAAGAGGTTAAATTTTTTTTGCCAATTTTTTTCCTCTCGGTCGATCTTAACTATTTTCCACATAAAAATAGAGGAAAAATAGAGTATCTTTTTAAATGTATCTTGTGCGATATCCATTTAAAATGTACTAAAAATATGTAATATAGATACCTGTCTGACTATCTTTCTACATTATTTTTTTTTTATACAAAAGTGCAGAATTTCCTGTATATGCGGTCTCAAAATAGACACATTTATCAACTAGGATATATCCTATTCCTATCCATTCACATATAATAATAATGCATTGGAAGTTTTTTTTGTTTGGTTCGACTTGATTCAAATAGAATATGCGATATCTCTAACAGACAGTAAAGGATTCTCGGTTGCATTATTTCGATTATTCCTGATGATGAGTTAGATGGGGATTTTCTTCACTATTTCGCTGAATGTATACCAACAGCTTATTCATTCAAGATATAATAGATAGACTTCCTTCAATGATCTCCTTCTTTCGACGTTTATATTATACAAGAGAAATTGCATTGTGTGAATTTGTAAGTTCGTATTAATTTTCTTCTATTTTTACCTCCTATTCGAGGAATGAAAACGATAACCAATTCTTTCATAGATTTTTCTTGGGGTGTTGTAGCACAAACATACCCAGGGAATTTCAGGACTGTTTTAAAAAGAGTGGATAAGATGATTCTTTTATTTCTCTTGGCTCGTCGGTAATATATTAAGTTGTTAAGATTTTGCAGGCTATTAATTTTTTTCACTCCTTCCGATTAGGTTTCAATGGATTTATTTTACAAGTAAATCATTTTAGGGATCATATACATAGATTATAATCTTGGAACATAAGATATTGGATGTGGAAATTTTAAGATTTTCAAACATATATTTCATAGGTACAAATACTGGGTGTACTCTGACCCAGAATGCCATCACCAACATTGAAAATCAGTAATTGTTTTTTGATCTGTAAAAATAAAAATGAATTAAAATTGAGTTCAATTAATTTATTTTGCTGTTATATTATTCTGTACCTATCCTTTTTATCAGTGTAGGAAACGCTGATATTTCAAAAATAAAAACTCGTCAAAATTACTGGGAAATAATTTGCTATCATTGGATTAAAATAATATCCATTTTCCAGAAAATTACAAATTTTTCTATTGCCTATATATGAAGATCCCACTTAAAATCAGGGGGTTTTTTTTAAAAACGTTTATTCTATAATATCCCGTAGGTTCTCATAATCAAATTTCTAGATTTTTAAGACAATTTACGGGAAATTTAATTTAATTAATCAAGAAAATAGAGAATCTTCGATTTTTGATCCAAAATAAAATAAATTTCAAAACAAATGATTTTTTCAAAAAAAAATCCTAATAAAAACTCTTCAAAAATGACTTATGTGGGGCTAGTACACTAGTTGGGGCGGAGGGGGATGGTGTCCCGGATCCTCACTTGGGGTCTCTCGTCCCTTTTCCAAAAAATTTAACACAAGCTTGTATAGGGTGCGGAATCAATGATTGGCCATTAAAAAATAGAATCAGTGGTTGGCAACCAAAATTTAATATTCAAATTTTAGTAAAATTATACATTTTAACGGGTTTTTTTTTCTATTTATTAAACTAATTGATCAATCATTGATTCCGCACCCTACTGCGTTTTGGTTCTTTTTCTCATTCACTTTCTTGTTGGTATTGTTGGTATTACAATTTAGCATGTGATAATTCCGACCGCAGCAGTGCACTATTACCAGATCTATATCGCCAAGAAAGATCAATATTGTTTAATTTATTTTACTATTACTATGTTACAATTATAGTGGTTCTTTATCGAATTATATAATTAGTACTGCTGCAGTAATATACAATGACATTTATACATATTTGTATAATTTATATTATCGCATAAATTTATATAATGCAATTTTAGATTGAATTTATATAATGCATTTTTATTAATTTTATTTCCATTTATTCCATTCCATTTATTAAATCGGGATGCTATAACTTACTAATAATTCTTACGATAATTTCGAACCAAAATCGTAGAATTTCTACACTTTTTCTGCCTTCTTTGATTTTTCCAGTATCTACAAGGATTTTTTCCTCATTGCTTGAGACAACAATTCACTTATATTCCGTTCTTGCCGACACTCTCACGCCTTCCCTCTGATTTTCACAGACTTTTCCCAGTTCTTCCTAATTTTTTAGATATTTTCTCGCCTTTAAGCAATTTCTACTAACATTTTCAGCATTTCGAGCATCCGGACCGATTTTTCCAGTCGATCCAGTTGATCAGTTTAAATTCAAATTGATATAGGGATTTACATAGAGATTTACCGAAAAATCATCAATCCTTCGAAATAAAGCCCGTAATTGGGTTAAATAATTTTTTATTAAAGAAAACCTGGCATTTGTTTTTAATTTAGCTAATCAAAATCAGTTATCCAGAAAATTTCATCTAAATTGGACAAAGGTTTCTTAACAAAATTTTGAAATCAATGAATAATCTTGCTTTTTACTTTGCGCCAGTGGCGCATTAACACGGAGGCGAAATTTTTTCTTTTACTCATTTAACATACTTTATGTTACAATATTTCTTTTTCTGTATTTAGGGATAAATTAGGATAAGAAATTAGGGATAAAATTTAAGTGGTTTTGGAGTAGGGGAATAGCATTTTTTTCAAATTACTTTTTCGGTTATACTTTTTATTGCAACTGTAACATGAGTTGTTTTATTTACAAGAAATAAGAGCAATTTAAAAAAACAAATTTAACCATATAAATTTACAAAAGAATTTACAGGCTTTTTTAATTCAAATTTTTTTCCCAACTTAGGGGCCCAAAATTATCGTCCTACCTCATGGCCCGTTCAATTCAATATTGGTAGTCCTTGCCAAGATTAATAATAAAGTAGTGCGGTGAAATAATCAGTTATTCTAAAATCGGAGAAACAGAACCAATGAAATTGGTATTGGATGGATGTTTGCACAAACTGTTTGAACAAACATTTTTTTTTAATTTACCGAACTCGTCTCTGGCAAAAAGAATAAAACGAAACGAAATTTAATTTGTTTTAAATATTTTATTTATTTAAAGGAATTTCTGCCTTTTGTATTTTTAAACCAGCCTTAGGACACAAATAAATCGATCCAAATGTTCTTGATGCTCTTCTACATATAACTCTTTCATCAAATATTCAACCTTCCACAACTAGTCTAAAAATGAATGATTATGAAAATCCCTTACGAAAAATCCTATTCAAACTGAAAGTCAAATTATCCCACCTCGTTACGCAAATATGTTGACTGTCAATATCAAAACTGTTGATTTTCTGATATTTTTTAAGGTGGAACATTTATTTTTTTTATTTTGACAAGAAAATCACTAAATTTCCATATAACGTATTTATGCCATCAAATATTGATTGATTTTTCGTATGAGAGTAGAAATAGAAAATTCCCAAAAGATTTTCACTGATGGCAAATCCATATTATTATGGAAAACCGCCATAAAATGGTAAACGGTATAGTGAGAAAATACCATCGTGTCGTTGGTGTCAGACGTTTGATATTTTCCTTCTTCGATATGGAAAATATACGGAATAGAAAATCTATTTTCCCAAAAAAAAAAAATAAAATTACAGAAGGAAAATCATCAGCATCAAAACCGATTTCTGAAAGAAACCTCATATCGGTAAAGGTGTGATAGGAATCATATGTTTTGATATGTATATACTTCTATAGAAACATGTTATCAAATATTATATCTACAGGTGATTTACACCCAACTACCCGTACGTATACATAAATAGTTGAATACCAGCTGTTGCACGTTAAGGATAACCCCGAAGGGTTGATTATAACTAAAATTATTATTATTACATATTTTTCTCTCTGGCAATTTTCAAGCAACATATCCCAGGGATTCCTAGATTAGATATAGTATATGATGGCTTCCGGTTTTTGTATACGTACGAATTATAATCAATATTAAAGGTGTTTCTTTTTGCTTCTAAATTGAACATTTTCGTAGTAAAAATTCTCTATACATTTAAATCATGAAATTCTTATTTCCATCACAGAATTACAGTTAGCCTTCTAATAATTCATTCCTTTCGAATATAGAATAGTTGAATCAAGTAGAAGTAACAACTGACTGTAGGCATGATGGTTGTATATATGATTAAATATTTGATATGCCTATTTCTCTCAATCTATCCCTATCAAGTCTAACGAATCGGAAGCTAAATATTAGAAAAGCGTATTTTTTTCTCATCTATTTCCAACATATAGCTTACGTCGCTTATTCCATCCATACAGAAAGGATACAATATTGCTGATTCAGATTTTTTTTCCTCCTCTCGGATATAACTATACAATATTCGGTACGGGGTATATACTTAATTTTGCTGATAAGTACTGGTTGTATCACCCCCACCCACATCCGTCTACACATGGATGGGTAAAACTTGTTGAAATAATATTTTTTTTCTTGCTATTCAGGGTAACGCTTAAGGGTTGATTGTTGCGTCGCCGTATTTCCGTGTTTATTTTTTACATTGTTTTTTTTTTGCAGTGCTATGCATAAATGAACGGCCTCGAATAGTTTGAAAATTCTAGATATTTTGAACCGTTTTTCTTATCAGATATCAGATCGATAGTTAAATGGGATACGCCATCCTCTGTTTTAATTGAAATATTTAATAATATAAATTTGATAGTCAAGACTTGGTGTATTACAGGTGCTGCGGCAACAAGTGTATTACGGTTTTATTTTTTGGTATCTAGGTATAAGGGAAATTTTCGGTAGTATGTATGTACTTTAGGGACATAATTTTGCGATAAAATATTATCACAATTTAGATGATCGTTAAAAACGGATGTGAGTATACTACACATCTACATGTACTTAAAGTAATATACGGTATCATTAAGCACACAATTATCATTATAAATATACGACGGGTGCTCTATGTTCAGGAAGTATACACCAAACTGTATTACTCCTACTCCTAACCCATCGGGAAAAATTTATCATCGCTTTAATATCATTTTACTCATATATGGGAAAGATATTTTATAATATTCGTATCATAATATTGTCAGAAACACCCATTCCAACCCATACTTCCTTTATTGTTTCTCAAACTGCTGGGAACTTAAACGAACGCTATTCTTTTTGGGAACTTTAACAGTGGAGTCATATTTAGAAGATTTATAGTATCAAGTTACTAATAGAACTAATATTTAAAGTTATATCATTTGAAATATATGTATAGAGTATAGAGATAGACGATTATAATGTTTTTCTTTTCGGAAAAAGCTTTTAATATATAAGATTGGTATCTATAAGATATATGAACGCTTCCCTTTAAAAGATATGTATGGCTTTAAGTAAGACATGAAGTAGTTTATCAAATACAGTTCATGTTTCACTCAAAAGTTGATTGTTACAGTCAAATATGAAAAGAAGAATTAATTACTATGATAAAATTTTTGCTTTGAACGGAAAATTCTGCCGGGATTTCGTCCCATTCCTTTATATTCAAATTTTAATTTAAAGAACTTAAATATAACTTAAATTAATTTTCTAAATTTTTTATTTCAGGTGAGTTGAATATCAGAATATTTGCATTTGATCAATAAGAAGAGTGAGTTATAAATAATGAAATTAGTAAATTAAATTAAATTAGAAGAACAGGAATTATATATAAATATTAATAACATTTTAGATAAATCAGGAAAATTGAGAAAAAAACGGAGATATTTTTATAAAATGGATAAAAGCTTGTCATTTATATTTCGCGATCAATCATGAACATTTTTTTTAATTTACCGATTATTCGAAGAATTTCATAGAACATTGATGGCGAACTTTTTTGAGAAGTGTGTCAAATTTTGCTCATTATTTTTTTATTAGTAGCTCGTGGGTCACTAAGTCAGTGGCGTCACTTGGAAAGAGGGGAGGAGGGGAGCATTGGCGTGCGGTCAACATCTCCATAAGGCAGAATTTTATGGCCCCCTTAACAATATGTTACAGCCTTTATCCCAGAAATTGTCCAATATTTTTTAGAAAAATGTAAATATAAGAAATTGGCAGCTCGTGTAGTAGATTTTCTAAAGATTAGATAGAATTATCTAAAATGTAAATTTTCTAAGAGCTTTCAAGCTTTTGGAAGCTTAATTTTGGGACAATTTGAAATTTCGTGGAAGGATCGTTATGTGGATAGAAAATAGATTTTGAAAAGAAAAAAATTAAGTTCGAAACTTGAGCTTACAATGATTTGATAAAGCTTTTGGTAAAAATTTCGTATTTTATTTAAATTTAGTGAATCTTGTATAACTTTTCCTGATTTCTGAACTATATTTTACATGTTTTTTAAGAAATCGGAACGGATTTTGTAAGATTTTCCTGTTTTTTCTCAGAATTTCCGCCGACTCCTTCTCCACTTTATTACTTTAATCCGTCTTTTCACGGACTATTGCTAGACGTTTATTACTTTATTCTATTACATTTTCGATTTGCCGACAATCTTTGATAGTTTAGGCTTTTTACAACCAAAATTCGGGGGAATTTAGAGAAAAAGGCGGGACGAAATTGATAAAATTCAACTAATTAATTAATTTGAAGTAAAAACGATATCAAAATGAATTAAGCACTTTGAAATTTTGTAGAGCTTTTATCAGAAAATTTGAGATTTCGTTATCATGAAATTATTGAAATAAAAAATCGATTTCAAAACGTATTTATTTAAATCTGAATAGTAAAGCTTTCCTAGAGATTTTAATTTACCACCAAGCTTTTTAACGAAAATTTCCAATTTCATTGAAATTGTTTTTCCAGGGGATAAAATAGATTTAATAATGAATAAAATAAAATTTTAATTAAAAGCTTTGGAAGTTTCTTAAAGCTCTTTTCAGACAATTTTAAATTTCAATGGCATTAAGTTATTACGATAGAGAATACATTTTAAAACTTATAACTTTAAAATCGAAATTTAAAGCTCTCTTAGCGGATTTAATTTCATCACAAAGCTTTAATCAAATTCAAAATCAAACAAGTTGTCGTACCATTTTGGATGGAAATATCAGGATTTTTAAATTGATTTTATTATCGTTAGTACTTGGAACCCTTAGAGCCTAAATTCTACCCTCCCTTTAATTCTTGTATGCTCCCTTTAAATTCGATTTTCACAAGTGTTCTTACATACTAAACATAACATATACGAGCAATATGTTACCATCGCAATAAACATAACAATCCCAAAAACTGCAGTTTCTTGTATTCGTATTAAGGATTGTCATAATATGGGAAATGAATATTTTTCTTCCTTTCGAGGAAATTTCTAATTCGTTACGTATTAGATGCCAAAAAAATCGTTAAATTGTGCAAAATTCATAATATGCATCAAATCATTCATTAAGTAGGAAATATATGTACGTATACGGTAGGATAATACCTACCGCTTTAAAATGGGGATAAAGGAAACATAAATTATCCCGATGTATGGCCATAAAACCCTCGATGTTCCCATTATATAACATAAAATGGAGATTTATATTAAAATGTCTTTTTCCGAAAATATTTTTCAAAATGTAAATTATGGGACAGGAACACGAAAACTTATACTAGATTTGGAATAAACAGTTTTTTAAACTCCTAGTTTTATTAACATGTTTTGCCAGTTTTCTTGTTTGTTGTGTTTTCTAGTTTGACTAATATTTTCCGAATTTTTCCCGATATGAGGAAAAACGAAGTATATATAGAAGACATTCTGGGGGGTAGAAAGAAAAGCCCATTAAATATGTTCAACATGTTGAGCCAAATAAATGTATTCCTAAATACTTGTAACATTATATAAAAGAATATATTATTTTTGGAACGGAATTTTAACAAAAATTCTCACTCCAATAAGGAATTATTCAGGCCATCCCAGGATATACCGTACGTAGAGAAAGGAAAACATGGAAAATCTTAAAAAAAGATGGAAAAACTATTGTTGGGATGGGTGGAAAGGAAAACATATTAAATGGTTGCCTCTTTTTTCTTAGCAAACATTTGTTATGAAAATTTTCACATTTATATTTCGCAGGGATTACATTTCTAGTCTGAAACATAGGCAGAAAATTTGCCAAAAAAAAATATATATAATGGAGATGTAACGTCTTTCTTTCTACATTATTAAATTTTATAAATTTCCTTTTCGAGAATTTTCCCCGAAAAATATTCGCTGAACAAATAAATCTCTGAAATCGAATTTTCCTAGTTTCTTAGATTGTAATATTATCCCAAGACTTTTGTATCCGATTTTTTTTTGTTGGATAGGCTTTAAAATGTATCCTGCTTTTCTGCTGATAAGCTTAAAAAGTTTTTCGAATTGTGGGTAAAATTTTCTGTCACGAATATGGCGAAGATATAAAAAATGCACTTTTTAGTTTTTAAACGGATTTCTTTCTTATTTTTCTATCTTTCAAACTTTCTATCTCTTTAGAGATATTTGGAAAATAAGTATACGATGACATGGAAAGGAAAAGAAAATCCCCTAGTGATTGTGTATGTGGGATTTTTTTTCTTTTCTAGTTTTATGTAGGTTTTATCTTCATTGCAGATTGAAGAAAGGCAGGAAAATTTCGTAAGTATACATACACTAGTTGCTTCATGTAAAATCAAAATTTACTATCACCGTTTGAGTTATTAGGGGCTCAAGTGAATTTTATTCGCTTAAATATGATTTGAATTTATAATCATAATTCGTAATGAATTTTGATTAATTCCAATTTAACATAAATTTTTTAATTTTTATGAAAATTCTCAAGTTAAAAAAATAGTAGGAAAATAAGATACTTTTCATTCTCATTTTTTCAAATGGGTTACCAAGGCATAGTTTTTTCCGACTTCGTCCTACGGATCTGAAATTTGGCATATGGGTAGTCCTAATCCTGGAGAAGCATTCCCTAGAATCTTGGATTGAAATCTCCTACCCCCTCCCCGTAAGGAGTCTCTCAAAGTACGAAATTTGCGGTTTTCGGAAGGTCGGAAGTGGTAAAAGGAGAGTTATTTATATCAATTTCAAGCTTCATCCTTTAACTATTCTCAGAAATCAAGAAGTCAAGGATTTTCTCCCCCCTTCCCCTCGAAAAAAAATGTATTTCGCCAACTCTGCATGAACATCTATGACTTTCGAGCTCAAAGCAGGACCTGTATCTCCGGAATGATGGGAATTCAGGATTAATCTTAAAACCCATCGAGAGATACGTTCGTCGGTAATCAACTTAGGTTATTTGGGTATATGTATCCTATGGGAGAAATACGTTTTCTGGAACGATCTTTAGAAGTCTACCAAAATAAAAAGTCCACAAGTTTCCAGAGCTAATATCTCCGGAATGAAGCTAGATATCTAGATAACCTACATTTCTTGTATCCGACAAAATTTATTGTAATAAAATTTAATAAGAATCTTTTGAGATTTGGAATTTTGAACTTACTCTTACATTTGAACCAACTTTTCATATCCTGGTCTATAGATTCCAAACCGAAAGGCCTAGGGAACAACTGATTTCAAATCTATATTTCATGTTAAGTCTGTTATCATTAGCCGGACGGCCAATCGTCAAATCCAAAAAAATTATTTTCCGGATTTTTGAAACTTTTTTTCCAGATCTCAGCTCCTGGACTAGATAGAGCAAAACGGGTTTCGGGAAAGTGGGTAGCTATGTATTATAAGACTTTCAGTGTTTTCAGAGCTCCGATATTCCTATTAATAAAGGAGCTGATTTTTCATTTGGTTTCCCTTATTTCTTAAGATTTGCTAGTAGAAATATTCATTTTTATAACAGAACAAGTATCCGTATGATAAGTATCTATCTTTTAAGACCATTTTGAGAATTTTTGAACGTGATTTGACAGAAATATGACATTTTTTTTACTTGAATTTTTTCGAATCTAATGGGGACCAACCGATTTTCTTTCAAATTTCTCAATTTTAAGGAGACTTCTTAATATCCACAAACTTTCATTAATTTCTCTTTATTAGGTTCCGAGATACTTAATTGGGAATATTATCAGTCCGTGGAAACTTACATTTTTTTCTAGATGTCTGTTCATCAATTTCCGAGATATTCAACTGGAAAATTTACGAATCCATTGAAACCCAAAATTTCTTATATAGATTTATATTTTATGGGACTATTTATATATCTAAACCGAGTTTCTATAATTTCTGGTTCCTACTTTTCAAATTCAGAATTTCCCGGAAAATTTAATATTTTGAAATTTCTCAAATAGTTTTAAATTGGGGATGATTTCAGTGATCCAACAATATGTTTAGATCACGGAGTTCGCCTTCCAATATTATTTATAAAATTGCGTCAAAAACAAACAGTAAAAAAACAATTAAATTCGATCGATTCTTCATTGAGATTTTTGAAAGAATTTTTATTATAAAAAAAATTTCAAAAATTTAATAATCTAATGACCCCAAAATTTTTCGATATAATTAAGAAAGAGATTTTATTAGGACATTTTTTAAAAAAATTAATCCCTTTTTTTAAATTAAAATTTTTCTGATAGCTTGCTGAAAAACTTGAATTTCTTGAAAATTCTTTTAATGAATAAGAAAACCTGATGTCACAAAATTAAACTTAAGGGTCCACTGAGTAATTTGTGGAACGAAATTATTTTAAAAATTAACCCTCTGGGATTGATTAAAAATAAGAATTGGAAAATGAATACATTTCAAGAAAATGCCTGGAATTTTCCGGAAAAATTAATATTTTAAAATTTCTTGATTAGATTCAAACAGGGGATTATTTAGGTTAGATTAGATTAGATAAATGAGCGGGTGTGGCAATGACTGCCCAGTAACCACTGCAGCCACCAATGGGCCTATTGCGGCATCCCGATGAGTATTAATTAGGTCTAGTCAGCTTTGTACTGGCCATGAAGCGTAGAATTTGCCCTAGTGGTAAGTTTACGATGTCCGTCGGCTCAGCGTGGTATACCTCAAAGTATCGCAGTCGTCTTGAGTCCAACCCTACACAATCACAAAGGATGTGTTCGGCCATCCCTTCCTCCTCTCCACAGATTCTACACACGTTATCCTGTGCTAGACCTATTTTATGGAGGTGGTATTTCAAGTTACAGTGTCCAGTCAGTAGTCCTGTTATTTCCCTGATTTGGTTTTTATTTAGATTTAGGTACTCTTTTGTTCTTTTGATAGAGTGCGTGGCAATAAACGCCTTTGCGTGGTTTTATCCTGGTGATTGCTCCCAGCACAGTTTCTTCATATTTCCGGCCCATTCTGATATCATGCTGCTTGCCGTGCATTTTGATATTGCATAGAATGGTTCCGGCCCATGGAAGGCTAATCCCGCTCCTAACTTAGCTAGAAGATCGGCTTTTTCGTTGCCTTCAATTCCTGTATGCCCCGGGACCCAAATCAATTCAACCTTGTTGAGTTGACTTAGGTTGTCTAGGACATTAAGGCAATTTTGTACTAGTTTAGAGTCGATTTGGTAGGACTCCAGTGCTTTTAGAGCTGCCTGGCTATCAGAGATAATTACAATTTTTTTATTCTTTTATCCCCTGCTGATGCTTTCTCGTATACAGAATTCTATAGCGTAGACTTCGGCGGTTCGGTGAAGAATATTGATAAGGGTATAGGAAAAAGGTTCGGTGGTGTAATAAGTAACATCCAGGACCGGCAATTCTGGGATAGTGGTGCGAGCCCACTCTGAACTTTGTAATTTCCTACATTTATATTAACGGCAGACGACTGTTATCAATAAAAAACACAATATGTGTTTAATAACATGTTCGGTCTAGGGTGACGGCGAGCCGTGAACCGGTATATTTTCAAGTAGAAACGAATCCAGTTCACAAACGTCGCCATTCGTCAATAATTCTTCGCATCATTTGCAATAATAAATACATACAATATTATATAAGCCAATATAATAGAACATTGAGTTTCGATAGTAACAATTTAAATGAACTATGTTTAACTATACTACTTTTAGGTTTGAGTAAAAATTTTGTCCGAAATTATGTTTGGTAAGCTATGAAAAAGATAGCCCGCATGATGCACGGAACTACTTAATAGTTTATAGCAATGGCGTGCAGTATAACACGCAGAAGGCGCAGAGCACACAAGAAAAATTAATAAAATTCCACTGTTGCAAATTGCAAACTCAAATTATTTTATTTAATAACTTGAATCATTTTACTAATTTTTATCTACTTTCAACTGATTTATGAAGTGGAAGAAGACGTTTACAAAAAAGATATCTAAATCTCGCCTACGGTCCACGTATCTGATGGGAATTCTTCCGATCATTGACAGATATGTGAAAGATTGATTTATAAAATCTATTTTCTATTCCAATAATTTGTCATTGAAATTTAAAATTGTCTGAAACGAGCTTTAAGGAACTTCCAAATGCTCATCGAAAGCTTTAAATAAAAATATTATTTTAGGCATTATGGAACCTAGTTTTTCGAATTCGAAAACTTTCGTTAAAAAGCTCGGTGGAAAAATTAAAATCTCTACAAAAACTTTAATGAATTGAATTGAAGGCAAATTAGATGAACGCATTCATTGTCTTTGTTTGCCCTTTCTTTAATATTTCATATATCGGCCTGAAAGACTGATATCTGGGTAGAAAAGAGATTTTAAAACGTAAAAAATTAAGTTTAAAACTTGCAGCTTTCTTTGAGCTTACAATGGGCAGTGAAAGCCTTTAGCGAGAATTACATATTTTACCGAAATTTAATGAATCGAATGAAAATTGTATTCCAAATTATATAAAATGACATTATAGTTTTAAGCTTTAAGAGATTTTTAAAGCTTTATTTTGGAAAAAATTTAAATTTCGTAATCTGACCGTTATCTGGATGGAAAATAGATTTGTACACGTAAAAAATTAATAATTAATAATTAATTAGTTCAAAACTTGGAGCTTCAATTGCACTTTAAATAGTTTGGATAGGCTTTCTGCGAAAATTACATACATATGCAATATTTAATTTAAATTTAATGAATAGAATAAAAATTTCATTCTAAATTATATAAAACGACAATTTAAATTTAAGCTTTTAGTGAGCTTTCGAGATTTCTGAAGCTTTTTTTGGGAAAATTTAACATTACTTAAAAGGAGCGGTACTTATATAGAAAATAGATTTTAAAACGAGAAAAAATTAAAAATTTTATTATGCTAGCGAATCACGTTGGTTCGTAATGCCATTACGACATCTGACATTTTTTAATATAGGTAGTAATTATGAATTGGTTAATAACTGTGATAAATAGTAACGCACACAGGTAGTTTTTCAGTACTTATTTAAAGTGATATTTGAAATACGACCGTTTTTATGATACATTACTGGACCTATGTGCGTTATTATTTATCACAGTTCTTAACCCATTCATAATTACTACCTATTAAAAAATACCAGATGTCGTAATGGCATTTACGAACCAACGTGATTTGCTAGCATATTTATCATCAAAATATAGTAATGTTCGATATTAAAATTTCTCGGTGCGAAGCTTTACGAATTTGTGACATTTTTGTTACATAAATATCAACTTATCCGAAATTTCAATTTTTGTGTTTTTACCTATCTGTCAAAGCAACTTTCTGGGGTTTTACATTTTTTTCCGGCCGAAGAAAATGTTCGGCATGCACTCCATCATATAATTCTGCACACCTTACGAAGATCGTGACCGCACACCACTGGTTTAGAGATTCTGAAAGCAGAATAGTTGTTTGAAATTTACATTAGAAATCGCAATTACTTGTACAGTAATACCTCGTACAACGCTGTAGATGCGTTCCTGCAAATTGAGCGTAATACGAAACAGCGCTATAGGAGGCAAGAAATATATTGAAATATAGGGGTTATGCTACTTTTGTGCTAAATAAACACCATTTTTCATTTTTTAATGTTTTTATTTCATTATTCAATAATAAATTTTAAGTAAATTTAAATCAGTTCAATATATAGGCATTCAAATAAAAATATTAAAGTAATTCTATAGTAAATAGTTTGCTTATTGAAATAAAATATCCAAAAACTTAACAAATAAT